>PGWS01037192.1:0-19667 GCA_002896235.1 Cicer reticulatum | reverse complement strand
GTAAACCTAAAACCTAAAACCTAAAACCTAAAACCTAAAACCTAAAACCTAAAACCTAAAACCTAAAACCTAAAACCTAAAACCTAAAACCTAAAACCTAAAACCTAAAACCTAAAACCTAAAACATAAAACCTAAAACCTAAAACCTAAAACCTAAAACCTAAAACCTAAAACCTAAAACCTAAAACCTAAAACCTAACACCAAAAACCTAAAACCTAAAACCTAAAACCTAAAACCTAAAACCTAAAACCTAAAACCTAAAACCTAAAACCTAAAACCTAAAACCTAAAACCTAAAACCTAAAACCTAAAACCTAAAACCTAAAACCTAAAACCTAAAACCTAAAACCTAAAACCTAAAACCTAAAACCTAAAACCTAAAACCTAAAACCTAAAACCTAAAACCTAAAACCTAAAACCTAAAACCTAAAACCTAAACCCTAAACCCTAAACCTAGACCCGAACCGCAAAACCCTAAAGCCTAAACCCCTAACCCTAAACCATAAACCCGAACCGCAAAACCCTAAAGCCTAAACCCTAAACCCTAAACCTAAACCCTAAACCCTAAACCCTATACCCTAAACCATAAATCGTAAACTGTAAACCCTAAACCCTAAACTATAAACCCTAAACCCTGAAACCAAACACCTAAGACCAAAATGACCTTAATGTTAAATCCTAAATCCCAAACCCCAAACCCCAAACACTAAACCCTAAAATGATAAGAACTGAAATGGAAAAAAAGAAATATATCAAAAACCAAAACGTCCTAAAATGTAAATCAAGTGGCCCTTTTGCACTAATAGGTTGAACTACATTGATTAACAACAAAAATTGACAAGAACAAAAAAAAATTGAAAGAAAGAAACATAACAACAACAAAAAAAGACCTAAAATCAAAATCTAGTAACACTTATGCACTTACTCGACAAAATACATTGATTCAGAAACAAAATGGACTAGATATGACCTAGACCCTTAACCCTTAACCATAATACCGAACCGCAAAAAACTAAAGCCTAAAGCCTAAACCCTAAACCTTAAAACCTAAAAGCTAAAACCTAAACCCTAATCCTAAAACATAGTAATGACCAAAATGACCTAAAATATTCATGCATTTTGACTTTTGTTCTTATTGGACGAACTACAATGAATAGACCTAGTAAATAACAAAATGACCTAAAATCTATATCCATTGAGAATTTTGATTTTATTACATGAACTACATTGATTAAGAACCAAAATGGACTAGATATGACCTAGACCCTTAACCCTTAACCATAAACCCGAAACGCAAAACATTAAAACCTAAACCCTAAGCCCTAAACCCAAACCCTAAACTCTAAACCCTAAACCCTAAACCCTAAACCCTAAACCTTAAACTCTAAACCCTAAACCCTAAACCCTAAACCCTAAACCCTAAACCCTAAACCTTCAACCCTAAATCCTAAACCCTAAACCCAAAACCATAAACCCTTAACCCTAAACGCTAAACCCTAAAACACTAAACCCTAAATCCTAAAACCAAACACCGAAGACCTAAATCGTAAAACCTAAAATCTAAATCAAGTGACACTTTTGCACTAATAGGTTGAACTACATTGATTAACAACTAAAATGGACAACAACAAAAAACATAAGAAATTCCACAATGACCTAAAATTTTAATATATTGAATCTTTTGCACTTATTGGACGAACTACACTATTTTAAAAACAAAATGGACTAGATTCCACCTAGTAAACAACAAAATAACCTAAAATCTATATTCATTGAGAATTATGCTTTTAATTATATCATGAAATACATTGGTTAAAACAAAATGAACGAGAATAGACCTAGACCCTAGACCCTTAAACCCTTAATCTTAAACCCTATATCCAAAACCCTAAAATGAATAATAACTAAAACGGAAAAACCGAAACATAACATCAAAAACCAAAACGTCCTAAAATCTAAATCAAGTGACACTTTTGCACTAATAGGTTGAACTACATTGATTAACAACTAAAATGGACAACAACAAAAAACATAACAAATTCCACAATGACCTAAAATTTTAATATATTGAATTTTTGCACTTATTAGACGAACTACAGTGTTTTAGAAACAAATGGACTAGATTCCACCTAGTAAACAACAAAATGACCTAAAATCTATATCCATTGAGAATTATGCTTTTAATTATATCATGAAATACATTGGTTAAAACCAAAAATGGACTAGAAATATACCTAGGCGCTTAAACCCTAAAACCTAAACCCTTAAACACTTTAAACCTAGTAAAGACCAAAATAACCTAAAAATATTAATTTATTGAGACTTTTGTACTTATTGGACAAGCTAAACCTAAACCCTAAACACTAAAAACCGTGACCTAAACTTATTCGACAAACATAGAAACAAAATGGCACTAAAGACCCTAAACCCTAACCTAATCCGTATTCAGTAAAAGACTAACTAAAACTGGAAACAACAAAACCTAACATAAACAAAATGGACCAAGATCTAAATTGGACGAAACAATAATAAATAAACGTCTGACCTAGAAATAGGTTGACCTAGTAACAACAAAATGGAAACCAAGAACAAAAAATAAACCCAAAGAATTTTGTAAATTACATGAACTACACATGATTAAAACCAAAATGTGACTAGATATGACCTATACCCTTAACCGTAAACCATAAAAACCGCAAAACCTAAAAACTAATAAAACCCTAAACCCTAAACCCTAAACCCTAAACCCTTAATCCTTAAAACCTATACCCTAAACCCTAAACACTTAAAACCACCTAAACCTTAAAACCAAATCACCGAAGAATAAAATCCTAAACCTAAAATCTAAATCAAGTGACACTTTTGCACTAATAGGTTGAACTACATTGATTAACAACTAAAATGGACACAACAACAAAAAACATAACAAATTCCACAATGACCTAAAATTTTAATATATTGAATCTTTTTGCACTTATTAGACGAACTACAGTGTTTTAGGAAACAAAATGGACTAGATTCCACCTAGTAAACAACAAAATAACCTAAAATCTATATCCATTGAGAATTATGCTTTTAATTATATCATGAAATACATTGGTTAAAAATCGAAATGGACTAGAATAGACCTAGGCCCCTTAAACCATAAAACCTAAACCCTAAACCCTAATCCCTTAACCTATTAAAGACCAAATTAACCTAAAATATTAATTTATTGAGACTTTTGTACTTATGGACAAACTAGATATATAAGAACTAAAATTGACAGAAAGAAAACATAACAAAAACAATAATGACCTAAAATTATGCACTTATTCGACGAACTACATAAACCCTTAAACCCTAAACCCTAAACCCTAAACCTAAACTAAACCATAAACCCTAACCCTAAACCCTAAACCCTTAAACCATAAACCCTAAACCCTAAATCATAAACTGACCTACCCTTAAACCCTAAACATAAACCCTAAACCCTAAAATGAAACTAAAATGGAAAAAGAAATATATCAAAAACTAAAACGTCCTAAACAAGTGGCACTTTTGCACTAATAGGTTGAACTACATTGATTAACAACAAAAATGGACAACAACAAAAAAATTGATAAAAAGAAACATAAAACAACAAACCAAAACCTAAAATCAAAATCTAGTAACACTTATGCACTTATTCGACCTTGATTCAGAAACAAAACGGACTAGATATGACCTAGACCCTTAACCCTTAACCATAAAACCTGAACCGCAAAAACCTAAAACTAAACCAAAACCCTAAACCCTAAACCCTAAACCCAAACCCTAATCACTAAACAAAAACCTAAAACCCTAAACCCTAATTCTAAAACCTAGTAATGACCAAAATGACCTAAAATATTCATCAAGTGGCATTTTGACTTTTGTTCTTATTGGGAACGAACTAAAATGAATAGACCTAGAATACACCTAGTAAATAACAAAATGCCCTAAAATCTATATCCATTAAGAATTTTTGATTTTATTACATGAACTACATTAATTAAGAACCAAAATGGACTAGATATGACCTAGACCCTTAACCCTTAACCATAAACCCGAAACGCAAAACACTATAACCTAAACCCTAAACCCAAGCCCTAAACCCTAAACCCTAAACCTTAAACCCTAAACTACAATGTTTTAGAAACAAAATGGATTAGATTCCACCTAGTAAAAAACAAAATGAACTAAAATCTATATCCATTGAGAATTGTGCTTTTAATTATTTCATGAAACACATTGGTTAAAACCAAAACGGACTAGAATAGACTTAGGCCCTTAAACCATAAAACCTAAACCCTAAACCCTAATCCCTGAACCTAGTAAAGACCAAAATAACCTAAAATATTAATTTATTGAGACTTTTGTACTAATTGGACAAACTACATATATAAGAAATAAAATTGACAGAAAGAAACATAACAAAAACGAAAAGGACGTAAAATCAAAATCTAGTAACACTTATGCACTATGCGACGAACTACATTGATTAAGAAACAAAATGGACTAGATATGACCTAGACCCTTAACCCATAAACATAAAAACCGCAAACCACCTAAAGCCTAAACCCTAAACCCTGAAACCAAAACCATAAACCCTAAAACCCTAAACCCTAAACCATAAACCCTAAACCCTAAACCCTAAAAACTAAACCATAAACCCTAAACCCTAAAACCCTAAAAACCCTAATGTAAAACCCTAAACCCTAAACACTAAAACAAAAACACCTAAGACCAAAATGACCTTAATCTTAAACCCTAATACCCCAAACCCTAAAATGAATAAGAACTAAAATGGAAAAAAAGAAACATATCAAAAACTAAAAACGTCCTAAAACGTATGGGATATAATGAATGAACCTATAGTGTGTAACTAATTTGCATTATTTTAATTGGACAGAATGATTTTAACCAAACACTAGAGACTAGACACCCAAGCCGATCAACCCTTGGGTCGTCATAACTTATGGAAAAGCGCTAAAACAAAGACGGAACCATAATGAAAAAGTCAAAAAAGTTAAGAACTTTAAAATGTAAGTCATATTTTCACTTTAATATTTTGAACTATTTGTATTAACAAAAATGCTATTGAACTATACTTTTTAATGTTACACTATTTTAGGAAATTATTGAACAAAGTTCTGAAACCCGGATAATACTTGTAAACATTCTTGGTAAAGTGTTTTAAAACAGTAAAGTATTCCGGTCGAACCTAAAGAATTTGGCGTAACTCCCAAAAGCTTTTTTCCTAAGATAAGCGCTAAAAACCTGCCAACGAGGAAGTATTAGAGAAGCTCAGAATCCTATCAGACAAGTGGCACTCTTGGTGAATACGAACTACATAAACTAACTAAAGCCTAAACCCTAAACCCTAAACCTTAAAACCTAAAAGCTAAAACCTAAACCCTAATTCTAAAAAATAGTAATGACCAAAATGACCTAAAATATTCATGCATTTTGACTTTTGTTCTTATTGGATGAACTACAATGAATAGACCTAGTAAATAACAAAATGACCTAAAATCTATATCCATTGAGAATTTTGATTTTATTACATGAACTACATTGATTAAGAACCAAAATGGACTAGATATGACCTAGACCCTTAACCTTTAACCATAAACCCGAAACGCAAAACATTAAAACCTAAACCCTAAACCCTAAACCCTAAACCCTAAACCCTAAACCCTAAACCCTAAACCCAAAACCATAAACCCTAAACCCTAAACCCTAAACCCTAAACGCTAAACCCTAAAACCTAAAACACTAAACCCTAAAACCTAAAACCAAAAACCAAAAACCAAAATCCTAAAACCAAACACCGAAGACCTAAATCGTAAAACCTAAAATCTAAATCAAGTGACACTTTTGCACTAATAGGTTGAACTACATTGATTAACAACTAAAATATACAACAACAAAAAAACATAAGAAATTCCACAATGACCTAAAATTTTAATATATTGAATCTTTTGCACTTATTGGACAAACTACACTATTTTAAAAACAAAATGGACTAGATTCCACCTAGTAAACAACAAAATAACCTAAAATCTATATTCATTGAGAATTATGCTTTTAATTATATCATGAAATACATTGGTTAAAACCAAAAATGAACGAGAATAGACCTAGACCCTAGACCCTTAACCCTTAATCTTAAACCCTATATCCCAAACCCTAAAATGAATAATAACTAAAACGGAAAAAAAAGAAACATATCAAAAACCAAAACGTCCTAAAATCGAAATCAAGTGACACTTTTGCACTAATAGGTTGAACTACATTGATTAACAACTAAAATGGACAACAACAAAAAACATAACAAATTCCACAATGACCTAAAATTTTAATATATTGAATCTTTTGCACTTATTAGACGAACTACAGTGTTTTAGAAACAAAATGGATTAGATTCCACCTAGTAAACAACAAAATGACCTAAAATCTATATCCATTGAGAATTATGCTTTTAATTATATCATGAAATACATTGGTTAAAACCAAAATGGACTAGAATATACCTAGGCGCTTAAACCATAAAACTAAACCCTAAACACTAATCCCTTAATTTAGTAAAGACCAAAATAACCTAAAATATTAATTTATTGAGACTTTTGTACTTATTGGACAAGCTACATATATAAGAAATAAAATTGACAGAAAGAAACATAACAAAAAACAATAATGACCTAAAATTATGCACTTATTCGACGAACTACATTGATTAAGAAACAAAATGGACTAGATATGACCTAGTCCCTTAACCCTAAACCATAAATTCGAACCGCAAAACCCTAAACCTAAACCCTAAACCCTAAAACCCTAAACCTAAACCATAAACCCTAAACCATAAACCCTAAACTCTAAACTATAAACCCTAAACCCTAAACAATAAAACCAAACACCTAAGACCAAAATGACCTTAATCTTAACCAAACACCTAAACCCCAAACCATAAATCCGAAAAGCAAAAACACTAAACCGCAAACCCTAAATCCAACCCCTAAAACCTAAAACCTAAACCTAACGCTAAACCCTAAACCCTAAACCTTAAACCCTAAACCCAAAACCTAAACCCTAAACCCTAAATCCTAAATCTATAAAACCTAAAACCTAAAACGTAAAAACCAAAAACCGAAATCCTAAAACCAAACATCGAAGACCTAAATCCTAAAACCTAAAATCTAAAATCTAAGTGACACTTTTGCACTAATAGGTTGAACAATATTGATTAACAACCAAAATGGACAACAACAAAAAACATAACAAATTCCACAATGACCTAAAATTTTAATATATTCAATCTTTTGCACTTATTAGACGAACTACAGTGTTTTAGAAACAAAATGGACTAGATTCCACCTAGTAAACATCAAAATAACCTAAAATCTATATCCATTGAGAATTATGCTTTTAATTATATCATGAAATACATTGGTTAAAATCGAAATGGACTAGAATAGACCTAGGCCCTTAAACCATAAAACCTAAACCCTAAACCCTAATCCCTTAACCTAGTAAAGACCAAATTAACCTAAAATATTAATTTATTGAGACTTTTGTACTTATTGGACAAACTAGATATATAAGAACTAAAATTGACAGAAAGAAACATAACAAAAAACAATAATGACCTTAAATTATGCACTTATTCGACGAACTACATAAACTACATAAACCTAAACCCTAAACCCTAAACCCTAAACCATAAACCCCTAAACCATAACCCTATTAAACAGTAAACCCTAAAACCCTAAACCCTAAACCCTAAACCCTGAAACCAAACACCTAAGACCAAAATGACCTTAATCATAAACCCTAAATCCCAAACCCCAAACACTAAACCCTAAAATGATAAGAACTGAAATGGAAAAAAAGAAGAAATATATCAAAAACCAAAACGTCCTAAAATGTAAATCAAGTGGCACTTTTGCACTAATAGGTTGAACTACATTGATTAACAACAAAAATGAACAAAAAAAATTGACAGAAAGAAACATAACAACAACAAAAAAAAGACCTAAAATTAAAATCTCTAGTAACACTTATGCACTTATTCGACAAACTACATTGATTCAGAAACAAAACGGACTAGATATGACCTAGACCCTTAACCTTAACCTATAAACCGAACTAAAAGAATAAACCCTAAACCCTAAACCCTAAACCCTAAACCTTAAAAATCTTAAAACTAAAATCTAAAACCTAAACCCTAATTCTAAAACCTAGTAATGACCAAAATGACCTAAAATATTCATGCATTTTAACTTTTGTTCTTATTGGACGAACTACAATGAATAGACCTAGAATACACCTAGTAAATAACACAAAATGCCCTAAAATCTATATCCATTGAGAATTTTGATTTTATTACATGAACTACATTGATTAAGAACCAAAATGGACTAGATATGACCTAGACCCTTAACCCTTAACCATAAACCCGAAACGCAAAACACTAAAACCTAAACCCTAAACCCTAAACCCTAAACCCTAAACCCTAAACCCTAAACCCTAAACCTTAAACCCTAAACCCAAAACTACAATGTTTTAGAAACAAAATGGATTAGATTCCACCTAGTAAAAAACAAAATGAACTAAAAATCTATATCCATTGAGAATTATGCTTTTAATTATTTCATGAAATACATTGGTTAAAACCAAAACGGACTAGAATAGACTTAGGCCCTTAAACCATAAAACCTAAACCCTAAACCCTAATCCCTGAACCTAGTAAAGACCAAAATAACCTAAAATATTAATTTATTGAGACTTTTGTACTAATTGGACAAACTACATATATAAGAAATAAAATTGGACAGAAACAAACATAACAAAAACGTAAAATCGAAAAGGACGTAAAATAAAATCTAGTAACACTTATGCACGTATAAATGACCTAAACTACATTGATTAAGAAACAAAAATGGACTAGATATGACCTAGACCCTTAACCCTAAAACATAAACCCGAACCGCAAAACACTAAAGCCTAAACCCTATACCCTAAACCCTAAACCCTAAACCCTAAACCCATAAACCCCTAAACCCTAAACCCTAACCATAAACCATAAAACCTAAACCAGAAACCCTAAAACCTAAACCCTAATCCGTAAACCCTAAACCCTAAACACCTAAAACAAAACACCTAAGACCAAAATGACCTGAATCTTAAACCCTAAATCCCATACCCCAAACCCTAAAATGAATAAGAACTAAAATGGAAAAAAAGAAACATATCAAAAACTAAAACGTCCGAAAATCTAAATCAAGTAACACTTTTGCACTAATAGGTTCACCTACATTGATTAAACACTAAAATGGACAACAACAAAAAAAATTGACAGAAAGAAACATAACAACAACAAAAAATTACCTAAAATCAAAATCTAGTAACGTTATGCACTTATTCGACGAACTACATTGATTCAGAAACAAAATGGACTAGATATGACCTAGACCCTTAACCCTTAATCATAAACCTGAACCGTAAAACACTAAAGACTAAACCATAAACCCTAAACCTTAAACCCTAAACCCTAAACCCTAATCACTAAACACTAAAACCAAAAAACCTAAACCCTAATTCTTAAACCTAGTAAAGACCAAAATGACCTAAAAATATTAATGCATTTTGACTTTTGTTCTTATTGGACGAACTAAAATAATGAATAGACCTAGAATACACCTAGTAAATAACAAAATGACCTAAAATCTATATCCATTGAGAATTTTGATTTTTATTACATGAACTACATTGATTAAGAACTTAAGTGGACTAGATATGACCTAGACCCTTAAACCCTAAACCCTAAACCCTAAACCCTAAAACACTAAACCCTAAACCCTAAAACCTAAAACCCTAATCCCTGAACCTAGTAAAGACCTAAATAACCTAAAATATTAAAATTATTGAGACTTTTGTACTAATTGGACAACTACATATATAAGAACTAAAATGACAACAAAAAAACATAACAAAATTAACGTAAAATCACTAGTAACACTTATGCACGTATGCGACGAACTACATATTAAGAAACAAAATGGACTAGATATTCCCTTAACCCTAAACATAAACCCTAACCGCAAAACACTAAAACCATAAACCCTAACCCCTTATCCTAAAAACCAAAAACTAATAAACCTAAACCCCTAAACCCTAAACCTAAACCTAAAACCCTAAAATAAACCTTAAACCTAAACACTAAACAAACCATACCTAAAACCAAAATGACCTTAATCCTAGACCCTAAACCTATTACCCTTAAACCTAAAATGAATAAGAACTAAAATGGAAAAAAACCATATCAAAAACTAAAACGTCCTAAAATCTAAATCATAGTGACACTTTTGCACTAATAGGTTCACCTACATTGATTGAAAACTAACAATTAGATATAAAATGAGAAAATTGACAGAAAAAAACATAAAACAACAAAAAATAACCTAAAATCAAAATCTAAAAATTTATGCACTTATTCGACGAACTACATTGATTAAGAAACAAAATGGACTAGATACACGACCTAGACCCTTAACCCTAAACCTAAAACCTAACCGCAAAACACTAAACCCTAAAACCCTAAACTTAATAACCTAAACTAATCCCTAAACCTTAAACCCATAAACCCTAAAAACCTAAACCACCTAAACCTAAAACCCTAAAAAACCCTAAACCCTAAACACTAAAAACCTAGAAAACCTTAATCTGCAAACCCTAAACCTAAACCCTAAACCCTAAAATGATAAGAACTAAAATGGAAAAAAGAAAAACATATCAAAAACTAAAACGTCCTAAAATCTTAAATCAAGTGACACTTTTGCACTAATAGGTTCATGACTACATTGATTAACAACTAAAATGGACAACAACAAAAAAAATGACAGAAAGAAACATAACAAAACACAAAAAATTGACTAAAATCAAAATCTAGTAACACTTATGCACTTATTCGACAAACTACATTGATTCAGAAACAAAAATGGACTAGATATGACCTAGACCCTTAACCCTTAACCATAAACCGAACCGCCAAAAACTAAAATGAAAACACCCTAAACCCTTAACCTCTAAGAATAAAACCTAAACCTAAAACCTAAAAACCTAAACCCTAATTCTTAAACCTAGTAAAGACCAAAATGACCTAAAATATTAATGCATTGAGACTTTTGTTCTTATTGGACGAACTACAATGATATAGACCTAAAATACACCTAGTAAATAACAAAATGACCTAAAATCTATATCCATTGAGAATTATGATTTTATTACATGAACTACATTGATTAAGAACCAAAATGGACTAGATATGACCTAGACCCTTAACCCTTTAACCATAAACCCGAAACGCAAAACACTAAAACCTAAACCCTAAACCATAAACCCTAAACCCTAAACCCTAAACCTAAACCCCTAAACCCTAACCAAAACCCTAAACCCTAACCCTTAAACCCTAACTACCCTAAATCCTAAACCCTAAACCCTAAGAACCTAAAACCTTAAGACTAAACCACTAAACCCTAAACCTAAACCATAAACCTAAACCCTAAAACCTAAACCCAAAATCTACTAAACCCTAAATCCTAAAAAACCAAACATCCGAAGAACTAAATCCTAAAACCTAAAATCTAAATCAAGTGACACTTTTTGCACTACTAGGTTGAACTACATTGATTAACAACTAAAATGGACAACAACAAAAACCCTAAGACAATTCCAACAATGACCTAAAATTACCTAAATTATTGAATCTTTTGCACTTATTAAACGAAACTTACATTGAAACTAAACCGCAAAAACAAAATGGACTAGATTCAAACCCTAAACCCTTAACCATAAACCGTAAATTCACCTTGAGAAAACAATAATATTATAAACATGAATAGCCATTGTGAACTAAATACCTAAATCTAAACATAAAAACCTAAACCCTAACCTAGACCTTAAACCTATTAAACCTAAACCCTAAAACCTGAACCTAAAACTAAAACCTAAACCCATACCTAAAACCTGATGCCTAGTTCAGACTAAAATACAAAAATGGACATAAAACCTACTTAATAGACCTAAAACAAACACTAAATATAACCAACAAATACATAAAACCCTAGACCGTAAAACCATAACCTAAAACCACTAATCTTTTGCACGAACCTTAAACCTACAATGGACTAATAGAAACTAGATACAAAACCATAAAACATAACCTAAAAACAAAACACTAAAGATCTATCTATAACTTATAAACCGTAAACCCTAAAACCAAAACCATGAAACCAAAATAAAACCTAAAACCTAAAACCTAAACCTAAATATCTAAACCCTAAACACCATACCCAAACCAAAACACCTAAATCCCTAAAACCTAACCGAAAACCTGATAACCCTAAACCTAAAATGACTAAAAATCTCAGAAACACTTATGCACTTAGATTCCGAGACACCACTCATATATGACTAAAGTGGAAACTAACCAAAACCCTAACCGTAAAAAAGACAAGACTAAACCATGAACCTAAACTTAAACCCTAATCCTAAAACCTACATCACTAAAAACATAAATGGGTAAAAATGTGGTATGACCTAGAATCTTAATCCTTAAGACCAAAATGACCTAAAATATTAAAAGATTTTGACTATGAATCTTAACCCTAATGAATAGACCTTAAACCCTAAATACAATATAAATGACTAAACCCTAAACTATAAACATAAAACCTTAAACATAAACCTAAAACCCTAAACCAATATTGACCTTAATGCACCTAACCCTAACCCTAAACCAATAAACCAAAAACCTAAAACCTTGGAAACCTAAACCTAAAACCTAAAACCTAAAATAAAACCTAAAACCTAAAACCTAAAACCTAAAACCTAAATTATAAAACCTCCTAAACCGTAAAACCTAAACCTAAACCTTAAACCGTAAAACCTAAAACCTAAAACCTAAAACCTAAATCCTAAAACCTAAAACCTAAAACCCTAAACCCTAAAACCTAAACCTAAATACCTTGAAACCTAAACCCTAAAACCTAAAACCTAAAACCTACATAAACTAAACCTAAAACCTAAAACCTACAAACCTAAAACCTAAAACCTAAAACCTAAATGACTAACCTAAAACCCTAATTGAATTCTAAAACCTAAAAGACCTAAAACCTAAAACCTTAAAACCTAAAACCCTAAAAACCTAAAACCTAAACCTAAAACCTAAAACCTAAAACCTAAAACCTAAAAACCTAAAACCTAAACCTAAACCTAAAACCTAAAACCTAAAACCTAAAAGGACCTAAAAACTAAAACCTAAACCTATAACCTAAAAACCTAAACCCTAAACCCTAAACCTAGACCTAGAAAACCCTTAACCTAAAACATAAAACCGAAATAAAACCTAAAACCTAAAAGCCTAAAACCCCTAACCCTAAACCCTAAAACCGAACTGCAAAACCCTAAACCTAAACCCTAAACCCTAAAACCTAAAACCCTAAACCCTAACCCTAAACCATAAACCCTAAACCCCTAAACCATAAATCCTAAACTGTAACCCTAAACCCTAAACTATAAACCCTAAACCCTGAAACCTAAACACCTAAGACCAAAATGACCTTAATGTTAAATCCTAAATCCCAAACCCCAAACACTAAACCCTAAAATGATAAGAACTGAAATGGAAAAAAAGAAATATAATCAAAAACCAAAACGTCCTAAAATGTAAATCAAGTGCCCTTTGCACTAATAGGTTGAACTTACATTTGATTAACAACAAAAATTGACAAAACAAAAAAAATTGACAGAAAAGAAACCTAACAACAACAAAAAAAGACCTAAAATCAAAATCTAGTAACACTTATGCACTTACTCGACAAAATACATTGATTCAGAAACAAAATGGACTAGATATGACCTAGACCCTTAACCCTTAACCATAATACGAACCGCAAAAAAAAACTTAAAGCCTAAACCCTAAACCTTAAAACCTAAAAGCTAAAACCTAAACCCTAATCCTAAAACATAGTAATGACAAAAATGACCTAAAATATTCATGCATTTTGACTTTTGTTCTTATTGGACGAACTACAATGAATAGACCTAGTAAATAACCAAATGACCTAAAATCTATATCCATTGAGAATTTTGATTTTATTACATGAACTACATTGATTAAGAACCAAAATGGACTAGATATGACCTAGACCCTTAACCCTTAACCATAAACCCGAAACGCAAAACATTAAAACCTAAACCCTAAACCCAAACCCTAAACCCTAAACCCTAAACCCTAAACCCTAAACCTTAAACCCTAAATCCTAAACCCTAAACCCAAAACCATAAACCCTAAACCCTAAACCCTTAATCCTAAACGCTAAAACCTAAACCTAAAATATAAAAAACCCAAAACACTAAACCCTAAAAACCTAAAACCTAAATCTAAACAACACTTTTTTACTAAAACCAAACACATTGAGACAACTAAAATGGACAACAGATATGAAAAACCAATGCACTAAAGACCTAAACCCTATAACTAATGTTAAACCCTAAAACCAAAAACTACAATGTTTTAGAAACAAAATGGATTAGATTCCACCTAGTAAAAAAACAAAATTGACCTAAAATCTATATCCATTGAGAATTATGCTTTTAATTATTTCATGAAATACATTGGTTAAAACCAAAACGGACTAGAATAGACTTAGGCCCTTAACACAACCGTAAACCTAAACCCTAAACCTAATCCCTGAACCTAGTAAAGACCAAAATAACCTAAAATATTAATTTATTGAGACTTTGTAACTTATTGGACAAACTACATATATAAGAAATAAAATTGACAGAAAGAAACATAACAAAAACGAAAAGGACGTAAAATCAAAATCTAGTAACACTTATGCACGTATGCTGTAACACCCGTAGCGAGTATATTTTTTTTTTTAAAAGAAATTAAAATAAAGCAAAGTTAAAACAAATGACTTAAATGTCTTTGGATAAATAATGAGTCATACAATTTACGCCAGCGGAAAAGTTTCTCACAATTATAAATCCAAACATTTACACAACATCAATTGGTACATGGAATCCATCCAAAGAGATATCCAAACTGATAATATTGTATAAGTACAATTTTCCAAACTAAAATACGTCCAACCAATAAGAAGGATGCCCCTAGTCCTAATACATCATCCTAATCTGATCATCCTACCAAAAAGCTGAAAATACCCTGAGTAATTGTCCACGCGGCCCCGTGAGATTCTCCTAACTTAACAGCAGTCAAGCGATCCCATCTCCATCCCTGTCCGTAGAGTACGAACTGCGGTAGGGCCGTCCTGACTCTCATCTGAGGGCAAGGCCAGAATTTCCACAATAGTGTAAAGGGTCACCAACCAGAAAACACAGTTACACATAGCAATTAAGTTTGAATGCTCGAAACAACTTTTAACTTAAGCATGCACCTAACAGGATTTTCAATATGCGAAAAAGTCATACAGTACATTGCCAATGAAAATGAAGGTAAAATGCAGTTCTCAATCTCCTAATTAACACATAATAAAACAAGACATGGATAGATTCATGAGTAATTAAAATGCAGTTCTCAATCTCCTGATACATCTTTGTTGCTCCAGGATGAATACTCAGCTTACTCTTATGCGCCTCTTCCAAAATCGTTTTCCGCATATCTGAAATTTCTGGTACACAAATCCTACCATTACATACACCGGCAAACATTATCTGCCCCAATCTTGAACTCAGCTCGTCTTCCCTTGTACTATTAGATTCTTCTTCTCCTTGAATTTAAGATGTCATCCTGAGGAATTCGCAATGTCTTCAGTATCCACTCGAGATCTTAATCATTCCGGGAATTTCAAAATTCCCGGTGCAAACTCAACGTTCAAGTGCAAGTCTTCTAAAAGCTTCCACAACTCTTGTTGTCTAGCCATAATTAGTGAAGACACCGATACACTTCTTTCTGCTCAACGCATCAGCCACTACATTGGCCTTCCCAAGGTGGTACTGCAGTGTGAAATCAAATTTTGAGAGTCTCCCATCCATCGTCTCTGGCGCATGTTTCAATTCCTTCTGATCAAACAAATATTTCAAGCTTTTATGATCACTAAACACGGTGAACGTGCACCCATTATAAATAATGCCTCCAGATCTTTAATGCAAACACAACCGCGGCAAGCTCCAAATCATGAGTAAGGATAGTTCCTTTCGTGAATCTTCAATTGTCTCGAGGCATAAGCACAACTTTCTTGTGTTGCATCAGAACACATCCTAACCCTTGGTGAGATGCATCACAATAAACTTCATAGGGTTCTTCCGATTGCGGTAATACCATACAGGTGAGGTCGTCAATTTTTCTCTTCAGTAACTGGAAGTTTTCTTCACACTTTCTCCGTCATGCGAACGGTTGATCTTTTCTGGTAAGGTTGTGTCAGTGGAGCCACAATCTTAGCAAAAACCTTCGATAAACCTCCTGTAGTACCCTGCCAGTCCTACAAAACTCCGTATGTCAGTGACGGTCTGAGGCTGTTTCCAAGCAAGAAACCGCTCAATCTTAGCCGGATCTACAGCGATTCCTTCCTTGGTTATCACATGTCCCAAGAAATTCACTTTCTCTAGCCAAATTCACACTTCGACAGATTGGCATACAATCGCTTCTCGCGTAAATCTCAAGAACCTTGTCGTAAATGTTCCCCATGCTCTTCTTCAGTCTTTGAATAAATCAATATATCATCAATGGAATACACCACGAATTTATCAAGGAACGAATTAAAGATTCTGTTCATGTAGTCCATGAAAATTGCCGGTGCATTGGTAACTCCAAACGGCATAACCAGGTATTCATAATGCCCGTAGCGGGTTCTGAAAGCTGTTTTCTGAATGTCTCCTTCCCTTTACTCGGATCTGATGGTACCCCGACTTCAAGTCAATCTTCGAAAATATCGCAGGCCCCTCTCAATTGATCCATCAAATCATCGATTCGTGGCAAAGGATAACGATTCTTAATAGTTGCCTTGTTAAGCTGTCTATAATCACACATAGGCGCGAGCTTCCGTCCTTCTTTCTTAACTAGCAAAACTGGAGCACCCCATGGTGATACACTTGGTCTGATGAATTTCTTCTCCAACAAGTCTTCAATTTGGCCTTTGAGCTCATTTTAATTCCAAGGGCGACATTCGATAAGGTGCCATTTGAAATAGGTCCCCGTTCCTGGGTGTAAATCAATGAAGAATTCCACTTCTCTTTACCGGTGGCAATCCTGGAATTTCCGTTGGAAATACATCCCGATACTCGTTGACAAGTATCACATCTTCTATTTCCACATTTATCTTTGCCTCTTACATTTGCCAGAGACAAAAACTCATGAGTCCCTTCACTTAGCGACACTCGGAGTTTGTTAGCAGCTAAATACTTAACAACCTCCTGGTTCGGGGAAAAGAACCAATTTACGAGCACAATCCCAAGATCACGTAATGATAAGACATCCAATCCATACCGAGGATGACCTCGAGTGATTGAGCGGTTAAACAAATTAAATTAACCAAGAAAATTCCTATTCTGAATAGTCATTCGACAATGTAACATGCTGAATTTACGGTTAAGGTCTTGCAGGTGTGGAAACAACCAATATCAAAGGTAAAGCAGATACAGATAACTTCAAGCGATTCACACAGTCCAAGCAATGAAGAGGAATGGGTTGCCCCGAATCAAGAGTGCAGTTAGAGTTTTACCTGCAATCTCACAATCACGCTGAATCAGATTACCAGATGGATTCCCCTCTTCAGCATTCACACAAAAAAATGCGTCCTCTAGCAGTGGACGGGTAGCCCTAGCTACATTCACCACTGGTTCCACTTTGGAGCCGTGCACTCCCTTGCCATGTGCCCCGACTTCTGACAATTGTGACAGATGAGGATGTTAGTGGTACAAGCACTAGCATAGTGTCCTTCTCCCCACATCGGAAACATCGAAGCACTTGCCCCATTTGCCTTCGAAATCTGGTTCCCCGGCGACTCTGCCCACGTTGTTATTTCTGGGGGCGATTATAAGGTTTTAGCCACTTGTTTCCCCTAATTCTGATAATTCGCCGACTAGGGCCTCCCGAATTAAAATTTCCTACTCGGCTAGCCTTCTTGTTCTTCTATATCTTCCATTCTTCTACATTTCTCTACCAGTGCTTGGAACGTTGAATTCCCAAAGGTAAGACGGAATTTGAATCTCATACTTCAATCCGTCTTGGGAAAGATGACACATGAATGGTTCATCAATTTCTTCACGGAAGAACCTGAAATGCCTCGATAGCGATTCAAATTTCGCAGCATACTCACCCACAGTCATGCTCCCTGGTGAAGTTTCAGAAAGTCGTCACCCAATTTTGTCCTGGTACTCATCGAAAGTATTGTCTAAAAACTTTCTTTTGAACGATTCCCAGTTCACCTCCTCGTGGGCTGCTCCCATCAATAACCTTGCACTCCTCCACCAGTACTCAGCATCCCCCCAACAGCATATAAGTGGCATAGCTGACCTTCACTCCCGCCTGACACTTTATCATGTCAAAGATTTTCTCCACTTCTTGGATCCATTGATCCGCCTTCTCTGAACCCTCATCCCCTTTGAACTTAGGAGGATTGTAACGACGGAAGTCTTCTAACCCTCTTGACTCTGCAGCACGATCTCTCTTCCCCTCTTTTCAAGATCCCGTTGAGTCTTGGCAGCGGTCTGTGCAGCGACAGAAGCAGCCATGTTATTCATAGCCTCCGCCATTTGATCATTCCTATTAGCGTTGTCTCTCGGAGCGTCATTCCTTCTTGGCGGCATGGTTTCCTATAAAACCATCATCAAGTAGAGTCTTAACACTACTTCAAATAATTCCAAACTAACGTCCCACTAACAACACACAATTATATTGGACTTGACAACTCAAGTCACCTAAACCGACACATGATCAGATAACAACTCTTAACTTATAGGTCGACCTACAATCTATAACCAAGGTTCCACAGCTCCCAAAGAAAACTAAACCTATGCTCTGATACCACAATGTAACACCCCGTTTTCAAAGCGAGGTATATTTTTTTTTTTTAAAAGAAATTAAAATAAACAAAGTAAAACAAATGAGGAAATGTCTTTGGATAAATAATTGAGTCATTACAATTTACGCAGCGGAAAAGTTTCTCCAATTATAAATCCAAAACATTTACATAACATCAATTGGTACATGGAACCCATCCAAAGATGATATCAACTGATAATATTTGTATAAGTACAATTTTCCAAACTAAAAATACTTCAAACCAAAAAGAAGGACCCCTAGTCCCTATACATCATCCTAATCTGATCATCCTACCAAAAGCTATACACCCTGAGTAATCTCCACGCGCCCCCGTGAGATCCTCCTAACGTAACAGCAAGTCAAGCGTTCCCATCTCCATCCCTGTCCGTAGGGTACGAACCGGTAGGGCCGTCCTGACTCTCATCTGAGGGCAAAGCCCAGATTTCCACAATAGTGTAAAGGGTCACCAACCAGAAAAATAACAGTTAACACATAACAATTAAGTTTTTTTGAATGCTCAAAAACAACTTTTTAACTAAGCATGCACCTTAACAGGATTTTCAATATGCGAAAAGTTCATAACAGTACATTGCCA
>PGWS01037191.1:0-17574 GCA_002896235.1 Cicer reticulatum | reverse complement strand
TGGATTAACATTTAGGTCATTTTCGTCACTCAATAGGCTCTTTGTTGGTCCAATTAGGATTTTAACCAATCTTGTGCATCCAATAGGTGTGTCTGTGTTATTGGATTAACATTTAGGTCATTTCGTCTCCTTAGGTATATTCTTGTCCAATTAGGGTTTTTAACCGATCTTGTGCATCCATAAGTTCATTTGTGTCATTGGATGTAACATTTAGGTCATTTTCATCCTCCCTAGGCTTATTCTTGTCCAATTAGGGTTTTAACCAATCTTGTGCATACAATAGGTTGTTTGTGTCATTGGATTAACATTTAGGTCATTTTCGTCCTCCCTAGGCTTATTCTTGTCCAATTAGGGTTTTTAACCAATCTTGTGCATCCAATAAGTTCATTTGTGTCATTGGATTAACATTTAGGTCATTTTCATCCTCCCTAGGCTTATTCTTGTCCAATTAGGGTTGTGCATCCACCATTTAGGTCATCTCCCTAGGCTTATTCTCGTCCAATTAGTTTTTAACCAATCTTGTGCATCCAATAAGTTCATTTGTGTCATTGGATTAACATTTAGGTCATTTTCGTCCTCCCTAGGCTTATTCTTGTCCAATTAGGGTTTTTAACCAATCTTGTGCATCCAATAAGTTCATTTGTGTCATTGGATTAACATTTAGGTCATTTTCGTCCTCCCTAGGCTTATTCTTGTCCAATTAGGGTTTTTAACCAATCTTGTGCATCCAATAGGTGTGTTTGTGTCATTGGATTAACATTTAGGTCATTTTCGTCCTCCCTAGGCTTATTTTCTTGTCCAATTAGGGTTTTTAACCAATCTTGTGCATCCAATAAGTTCATTTGTGTCATTGGATTAACATTTAGGTCATTTTCGTCCTCCCTAGGCTTATTCTTGTCCAATTAGGGTTTTTAAACCAATCTTGTGCATCCAATAAGTGTGTTTGTGTCATTGGATTAACATTTAGGTCATTTTTCGTCCTCCCTAGGCTTATTCTTGTCCAATTAGGGTTTTTTAACCAATCTTGTGCATCCAATAAGTTCATTTGTGTCATTGGATTAACATTTAGGTCATTTTCGTCCTCCCTAGGCTTATTCTTGTCCAATTAGGGTTTTTAACCAATCTTGTGCATCCAATAGGTGTGTTTGTGTCATTGGATTAACATTTAGGTCATTTTCGTCCTCCCTAGGCTTATTCTTGTCCAATTAGGGTTTTTAACCAATCTTGTGCATCCAATAAGTTGTTTGTGTCATTGGATGAACATTTAGGTCATTTTCGTCCTCCCTAGGCTTATTCTTGTCCAATTAGGGTTTTTAACCAATCTTGTGCATCCAATAAGTTCATTTGTGTCATTGGATTAACATTTAGGTCATTTTCGTCCTCCCTAGGCTTATTCTTGTCCAATTAGGGTTTTTAACCAATCTTGTGCATCCACAATTTTCATTTGTCGTCCAATAGGGTGTGTTTGTGTCATTGGATTAACATTTAGGTCATTTTCGTCCTCCCTAGGTTCATTTGTGTCATTGGATTAACATTTAGGTCATTTTCGTCCTCCCTAGGCTTATTCTTGTCCAATTAGGGTTTTTAACCAATCTTGTGCATCCAATAAGTTGTGTTTGTGTCATTGGATGAACATTTAGGTCATTTTCGTCCTCCCTAGGCTTATTCTTGTCCAATTAGGGTTTTTAACCAATCTTGTGCATCCAATAAGTTCATTTGTGTCATTGGATTAACATTTAGGTCATTTTCGTCCTCCCTAGGCTTATTCTTGTCCAATTAGGGTTTTTAACCAATCTTGTGCATCCAATAGGTTCATTGTGTCATTGGATGAACATTTAGGTCATTTTCGTCCTCCCTAGGCTTATTCTTGTCCAATTAGGGTTTTTAACCAATCTTGTGCATCCAATAAGTTCATTTGTGTCATTGGATTAACATTTAGGTCATTTTCGTCCTCCCTAGGCTTATTCTTGTCCAATTAGGGTTTTTAACCAATCTTGTGCATCCAATAAGTTGTGTTGTGTCATTGGATTAACATTTAGGTCATTTTCGTCCTCTCCTATAGGCTTATTCTTGTCCAATTAGGGTTTTTAACCAATCTTGTGCATCCAATAAGTTCATTTGTGTCATTGGATTAACATTTAGGTCATTTTTCGTCCTCCCTAGGCTTATTCTTGTCCAATTAGGGTTTTTTAACCAATCTTGTGCATCCAATAGGTGTGTTTGTGTCATTGGATTAACATTTAGGTCATTTTCGTCCTCCCTAGCTTATTCTTGTCCAATTAGGGTTTTTAACCAATCTTGTGCATCCAATAAGTTCATTTGTGTCATTGGATTAACATTTAGGTCATTTTCGTCCTCCCTAGGCTTATTCTTGTCCAATTAGGGTTTTTAACCAATCTTGTGCATCCAATAGGTTCATTTGTGTCATTGGATTAACATTTAGGTCATTTTCGTCCTCCCTAGGCTTATTCTTGTCCAATTAATTAGGGTTTTAAACCAATCTTGTGCATCCAATAGGTGTGTTTGTGTCATTGGATTAACATTTAGGTCATTTTCGTCCTCCCTAGGCTTATTCTAGTCCAATTAGGGTTTTTAACCAATCTTGTGCATCCAATAAGTTCATTTGTGTCATTGGATTAACATTTAGGTCATTTTCGTCCTCCCTAGGCTTATTCTTGTCCAATTAGGGTTTTTAACCAATCTTGTGCATCCAATAAGTGTGTTTGTGTCATTGGATTAACATTTAGGTCATTTTCGTCCTCCCTAGGCTTATTCTAGTCCAATTAGGGTTTTTAACCAATCTTGTGCATCCAATAAGTTCATTTGTGTCATTGGATTAACATTTAGGTCATTTTCGTCCTCCCTAGGCTTATTCTTGTCCAATTAGGGTTTTTAACCAATCTTGTGCATCCAATAGGTGTGTTTGTGTCATTGGATTAACATTTAGGTCATTTTCGTCCTCCCTAGGCTTATTCTTGTCCAATTAGGGTTTTTAACCAATCTTGTGCATCCAATAGGTGTGTTTGTGTCATTGGATTAACATTTAGGTCATTTTCGTCCTCCCTAGGCTTATTCTTGTCCAATTAGGGTTTTTAACCAATCTTGTGCATCCAATAAGTTCATTTGTGTCATTGGATTAACATTTAGGTCATTTTCGTCCTCCCTAGGCTTATTCTTGTCCAATTAGGGTTTTTAACCAATCTTGTGCATCCAATAGGTGTGTTTGTGTCATTGGATTAACATTTAGGTCATTTTCGTCCTCCCTAGGCTTATTCTTGTCCAATTAGGGTTTTTAACCAATCTTGTGCATCCAATAAGTTCATTTGTGTCATTGGATTAACATTTAGGTCATTTTCGTCCTCCCTAGGCTTATTCTTGTCCAATTAGGGTTTTTAACCAATCTTGTGCATCCAATAGGTGTGTTTTTGTGTCATTGGATTAACATTTAGGTCATTTTCGTCCTCCCTAGGCTTATTCTCGTCCAATTAGGGTTTTTAACCAATCTTGTGCATCCAATAAGTTCATTTGTGTCATTGGATTAACATTTAGGTCATTTTCGTCCTCCCTAGGCTTATTCTAGTCCAATTAGGGTTTTTAACCAATCTTGTGCATCCAATAGGTGTGTTTGTGTCATTGGATTAAACATTTAGGTCATTTTCGTCCTCCCTAGGCTTATTCTAGTCCAATTAGGGGTTTTTAACCAATCTTGTGCATCCAATAAGTTCATTTGTGTCATTGGATTAACATTTAGGTCATTTTCGTCCTCCTAGGCTTATTCTTGTCCAATTAGGGTTTTTAACCAATCTTGTGCATCCAATAGGTTCATTTGTGTCATTGGATTAACATTTAGGTCATTTTCGTCCTCCCTAGGCTTATTCTTGTCCAATTAGGTTTTTTTAACCAATCTTGTGCATCCAATAGGTGTGTTTGTGTCATTGGATTAACATTTAGGTCATTTTCGTCCTCCCTAGGCTTATTCTTGTCCAATTAGGGTTTTTAACCCATCTTCTTGTGCATCAATAATATTGTGTGTTTGTGTGTCATTGGATTAACATTTAGGTCATTTTCGTCCTCCCTAGGCTTATTCTTGTCCAATTAGGGTTTTTAACCAATCTTGTGCATCCAATAAGTTGTGTTTGTGTCATTGGATTAACATTTAGGTCATTTTCGTCCTCCCTAGGCTTATTCTTGTCCCAATTAGGGTTTTAAACCAATCTTGTGCATCCAATAAGTTGTGTTTGTGTCATTGGATTAAACATTTAGGTCATTTTCGTCCTCCCTAGGCTTATTCTTGTCCAATTAGGGTTTTTAACCAATCTTGTGCATCCAATAGGTGTGTTTTGTGTCATTGGATTAACATTTAGGTCATTTTCGTCCTCCCTAGGCTTATTCTTGTCCAATTAGGGTTTTTAACCAATCTTGTGCATCCAATAGGTGTGTTTGTGTCATTGGATTAACATTTAGGTCATTTTCGTCCTCCCTAGGCTTATTCTTGTCCAATTAGGGTTTTTAACCAATCTTGTGCATCCAATAAGTTCATTTGTGTCATTGGATTAACATTTAGGTCATTTTTCGTCCTCCCTAGGCTTATTCTTGTCCAATTAGGGTTTTTAACCAATCTTGTGCATCCAATAGGTGTGTTTGTGTCATTGGATTAACATTTAGGTCATTTTTTTCGTCCTCCCTAGGCTTATTCTTGTCCAATTAGGGTTTTTAACCAATCTTGTGCATCCAATAAGTTCATTTGTGTCATTGGATTAACATTTAGGTCATTTTCGTCCTCCCTAGGCTTATTCTTGTCCAATTAGGGTTTTTAACCAATCTTGTGCATCCAATAGGTGTGTTTGTGTCATTGGATGAACATTTAGGTCATTTTCGTCCTCCCTAGGCTTATTCTTGTCCAATTAGGGTTTTTAACCAATCTTGTGCATCCAATAAGTTCATTTGTGTCATTGGATTAAACATTTAGGTCATTTTCGTCCTCCCTAGGCTTATTCTTGTCCAATTAGGGTTTTTAACCAATCTCTGCATGCATCCAATAGGTTTGTTTTGTGTCATTGGATTAACATTTAGGTCATTTTCGTCCTCCTAGGCTTATTCTTGTCCAATTAGGTTTTTTAACCAATCTTGTGCATCCAATAAGTTCATTTGTGTCATTGGATTAACATTTAGGTCATTTTCGTCCTCCCTAGGCTTATTCTTAGTCCAATTAGGGTTTTTAACCAATCTTGTGCATCCAATAGGTGTGTTTGTGTCATTGGATTAACATTTAGGTCATTTTCGTCCTCCCTAGGCTTATTCTTGTCCAATTAGGGTTTTTAAACCAATCTTGTGCATCCAATAGGTGTGTTTTGTGTCATTGGATAACATTTAGGTCATTTTCGTCCTCCCTAGGCTTATTCTTGTCCAATTAGGGTTTTTAACCAATCTTGTGTGCATCCAATAAGTGTGTTTGTGTCATTGGATTAACATTTAGGTCATTTTCGTCCTCCCTAGGCTTATTCTTGTCCAATTAGGGTTTTTAACCAATCTTGTGCATCCAATAAGTTCATTTTGTGTCATTGGATTAACATTTAGGTCATTTTCGTCCTCCCTAGGCTTATTCTTGTCCAATTAGGGTTTTTAACCAATCTTGTGCATCCAATAAGTTCATTTGTGTCATTGGATTAACATTTAGGTCATTTTCGTCCTCCCTAGGCTTATTCTTGTCCAATTAGGGTTTTTAACCAATCTTGTGCATCCAATAGGTTCATTTGTGTCATTGGATTAACATTTAGGTCATTTTCGTCCTCCCTAGCTTTATTCTTGTCCAATTAGGGTTTTTAACCAATCTTGTGCATCCAATAGGTGTGTTTGTGTCATTGGATTAACATTTAGGTCATTTTCGTCCTCCCTAGGCTTATTCTTGTCCAATTAGGGTTTTTAACCAATCTTGTGCATCCAATAAGTTCATTTGTGTCATTGGATTAACATTTAGGTCATTTTCGTCCTCCCTAGGCTTATTCTTGTCCAATTAGGGTTTTTAACCAATCTTGTGCATCCAATAGGGTTTTGTGTCATTGGATTAACATTTAGGTCATTTTCGTCCTCCCTAGGCTTATTCTTGTCCAATTAGGGTTTTTAACCAATCTTGTGCATCCAATAAGTGTGTTTGTGTGTCATTGGATTAACATTTAGGTCATTTTCGTCTTCCCTAGGCTTATTCTTGTCCAATTAGGGTTTTTAACCAATCTTGTGCATCCAATAAGTTCATTTGTGTCATTGGATTAACATTTAGGTCATTTTCGTCCTCCCTAGGCTTATTCTTGTCCAATTAGGGTTTTTAACCAATCTTGTGCATCCAATAAGTTCATTTGTGTCATTGGATTAACATTTAGGTCATTTTCGTCCTCCCTAGGCTTATTTCTTGTCCAATTAGGGTTTTTAACCAATCTTGTGCATCCAATATAGGTGTGTTTGTGTCATTGGATGAACATTTAGGTCATTTTCGTCCTCCTCCAGAGGCTTTCTTCTTGTCCAATTAGGGTTTTTAACCAATCTTGTGCATCCAATAAGTTCATTTGTGTCATTGGATTAACATTTAGGTCATTTTCGTCCTCCCTAGGCTTATTCTAGTCCAATTAGGGTTTTTAACCAATCTTGTGCATCCAATAGGTGTGTTTGTGTCATTGGATTAACATTTAGGTCATTTTCGTCCTCCCTAGGTTTATTCTAGTCCAATTAGGTTTTTTAACCAATCTTGTGCATCAATATAGTGTGTTTGTGTCATTGGATTAACATTTAGGTCATTTTCGTCCTCCCTAGGTTTTATTCTAGTCCAATTAGGGTTTTTAACCAATCTTGTGCATCCAATAGTTGTTTTGTGTCATTGGATTAACATTTAGGTCATTTTCGTCCTCCCTAGGCTTATTCTTGTCCAATTAGGGGTTTTTAACCAATCTTGTGCATCCAATAAGTGTGTTTGTGTGTCATTGGATTAATTTAGGTCATTTTCGTCCTCCCTAGGCTTATTCTTGTCCAATTAGGATTTTTAACCAATCTTCTGTGCATCCAATAAGTTCATTTGTGTCATTGGATTAACATTTAGGTCATTTTTCGTCCTCCCTAGGCTTATTCTTGTCCAATTAGGGTTTTTAACCAATCTTGTGCATCCAATAGGTGTGTTTGTGTCATTGGATTAACATTTAGGTCATTTTCGTCCTCCCTAGGCTTATTCTTGTCCAATTAGGGTTTTTAACCAATCTGTGTGCATCCAATAAGTGTGTTTGTGTCATTGGATTAACATTTAGGTCATTTTCGTCCTCCCTAGGCTTATTCTTGTCCAATTAGGGTTTTTAACCAATCTTGTGCATCCAATAAGTTCATTTGTGTCATTGGATTAACATTTAGGTCATTTTCGTCCTCCCTAGGCTTATTCTTGTCCAATTAGGGTTTTTAACCAATCTTGTGCATCCAATAGTTGTTTGTGTCATTGGATTAACATTTAGGTCATTTTCGTCCTCCCTAGGCTTATTCTTGTCCATTAGGGTTTTTAACCAATCTTGTGTGCATCCAATAAGTGTGTTTTGTGTCATTGGATTAACATTTAGGTCATTTTCGTCCTTCCCTAGGCTTATTCTTGTCCAATTAGGGTTTTTAACCAATCTTGTGCATCCAATAAGTTCATTTGTGTCATTGGATTAACATTTAGGTCATTTTCGTCCTCCCTAGGCTTATTCTTGTCCAATTAGTTTTTTAACCCAATCTTGTGCATCCAATAAGTTCATTTGTGTCATTGGATTAACATTTAGGTCATTTTCGTCCTCCCTAGCTTATTCTTGTCCAATTAGGGTTTTTACCAATCTTGTGCATCCAATAGGTGTGTTTTGTGTCATTGGATTAACATTTAGGTCATTTTCGTCCTCCCTAGGACTTATTCTTGTCCAATTAGGGGTTTTTAACCAATCTTGTGCATCCAATAAGTTCATTTGTGTCATTGGATTAACATTTAGGTCATTTTCGTCCTCCCTAGGCTTATTCTTGTCCAATTAGGGTTTTTAACCAATCTTGTGCATACAATAGGTTGTGTTGTCATGTGTCATTGGATTAACATTTAGGTCATTTTCGTCCTTGTCCCTAGGTTTATTCTAGTCAAACTAGGTTTTTTAACCAATCTTGTGCTTCTAATAGGTGTGTTTGTGTCATTGGATTAACATTTAGGTCATTTTCGTCCTCCCTAAGCTTATTCTAGTCCAATTAGGGTTTTTAACCAATCTTGTGCATCCAATAAGTGTGTTTGTGTCATTGGATTAACATTTAGGTCATTTTCGTCCTCCCTAGGCTTATTCTTGTCCAATTAGGGTTTTTAACCAATCTTGTGCATCCAATAAGTGTGTTTGTGTCATTGGATTAACATTTAGGTCATTTTCGTCTTCCATAGGCTTATTCTAGTCCAATTAGGATTTTTAACCAATCTTGTGCATCCAATAAGTTCATTTGTGTCATTGGATTAACATTTAGGTCATTTTCGTCCTCTATAGGATTATTCTTGTCCAATTAGGTTTTTTAACCAATCTTGTGTGCATCCAATAGGTGTGTTTGTGTCATTGGATTAACATTTAGGTCATTTTCGTCCTCCCTAGGCTTATTCTTGTCCAATTAGGGTTTTTAACCAATCTTGTGCATCAATATAGTGTGTGTTTGTGTCATTGGATTAACATTTTGGTCATTTTCGTCCTCCCTAGGCTTATTCTTGTCCAATTAGGGTTTTTAACCAATCTTGTGCATCCAATAAGTTCATTTGTGTCATTGGATTAACATTTAGGTCATTTTCGTCCTCCCTAGGCTTATTCTTAGACAATTAGTTTTTGTAACCAATCTTTTGCATCCATAGAATAGGTGTTTGTGTAATGGATTAACATTTAGGTCATTTTCGTCCTCCCTAGGCTTATTCTTGTCCAATTAGGGTTTTTAACCAATCTTGTGCATCCAATAAGTGTGTTTGTGTCATTGGATTAACATTTAGGTCATTTTCGTCTTCCTAGGCTTATTCTTAGTCCAATTAGGGTTTTTAACCAATCTTGTGCATCCAATAAGTTCATTTGTGTCATTGGATTAACATTTAGGTCATTTTCGTCCTCCCTAGGCTTATTCTTGTCCAATTAGAGTTTTTAACCAATCTTGTGCATCCAATAGGTGTGTTTGGGTCATTGGATAAACATTTAGGTCATTTTCGTCCTCCCTAGGCTTATTTTTTGTCCCAATTAGGGTTTTTAACAAATCTTGTGCATCCAATAAGTTCATTTGTGTCATTGGATTAACATTTAGGTCATTTTCGTCCTCCCTAGGCTTATTCTTGTCCAATTAGGGTTTTTAACCAATCTTGTGCATCCAATAGGTGTGTTTGTGTCATTGGATTAACATTTAGGTCATTTTCGTCCTCCTAGGCTTATTCTAGTCCAATTAGGGTTTTTAACCAATCTTGTGCATCCAATAAGTTCATTTATGTCATTGGATTAACATTTAGGTCATTTTCGTCCTCCCTACGCTCATTCTAGTCCAATTAGGGTTTTTAACCAATCTTGTTCATCCAATAGGTGTGTTTGTGTCATGGGATTAACATTTAGGTCATTTTCGTCCTCCTTTGACTTTTTCTAGTCCAATAATGGTTTTTAACCAATCTTGTGCATCCAATAAGTTCATTTGTGTCATTGGATTAACATTTAGGTCATTTTCGTCATCCCTAGGCTTATTCTAGTCCAATTAGGGTTTTTAACCGATCTTGTTCATACAATAGGTTCATTTGTGTCATTGGATTAACATTTAGGTCATTTTCGTCCTCCCTAGGCTTATTCTTGTCCAATTAGGGTTTTTAACCAATCTTGTGCATCCAATAGGTGTGTCTGTGTCATTGGATGAACATTTAGGTCATTTTAGTCCTCCTTAGCCTTATTCTTGTCCAATTAATGGTTTTTAACCAATCTTTGTGCATCCAATAAGTTCATTTGTGTCATTGGATTAACATTTAGGTCATTTTTGTCCTCCCTAGGCTTATTCTTGTCCAATTAGGGTTTTTAACCAATCTTGTGCATCCAATAGGTGTGTTTGGGTCATTGGATTAACATTTAGGTAATTTTCGTTCTCCCTAGGCTTACTCTCTTCCAATTAGGGTTTTTAACAAATCTTTTGCATCCAATAAGTTCATTTGTGTCTTTGGATTAACATTTAGGTCATTTTCATCCTCCCTAGGCTTATTCTAGTCCAATTCGAGGTTTTAACCAATCTTGTTCAAACAATAGGCGTGTTTGCACTTGAGAAAGACGCAAAATATATAGTGTTATTAGGTGTCATAGTAAATAAGTTTAGTAGACTAATCACTATGGTCTCACACTTAAGCCTTTGCCAATGAATATGAATCAATCAACAAATAAAGCAATTGATGAATCGATTGTCTGACTCAGAACAAGTGTTTTCACTAAACTATTCGATTGGGCAATCGATTGGTTAAATGTTTTTGGTTAAACCTGAGTTCTGGGATAACTCTAATCGATTGGACAATCGATTGAGAAATCCATTTAGCAAGTCACAAAAATAACCAGTTATGGAATCAATCGATTGACAAATCGATTGTGACCAAGTTCAAAATCAGGAATAAAGTTCTGTGGATGTAACAAATCGATTGGGACATCAATGGATTTGTTTTCTTAAAATCCATGTTTGAGGCAATCGATTAAGCAATTGATTGCAGATAATCATTCATCAGAACAAACTTTGAATAAATCGATTGGCAAATAGATTTTTGTCAAAATAGCTGAGATTCTGTAACAAGCACAATCGATTGGCAAATCGATTGACGTTTATGCCTGAGCCACTTTGATCAGACACAATCGATTGAGAAATCGATTGATGCAAAAGTCTGACTCACTGTGATCAGCACAATCGATTGACGAATCGATTGAAGCTAAGTTTTTAAGTTACAAAAAGGTTTCAGCTCATTGCCAAATCGATTATGACTGTGATTGTGAAATCGACTGAGAAATCGATTGTTTTTATCTCGTTGTTGGAACAAAACATCTATAATCGTTTTACTCAATCGATTTGAAGAAAAATCATAGTTTCAGTTCTGATTAATGTATTAAAAGAATCGATTTGCAAATCGATTCATGCTTATATGTTCAAGATTCAAGAAAAACAAGACCTGCGAAAAATCGATTAGGCAATCGATTAAAGCTTTATAAAATCGATTAGGCAATCGATTGTCTTGGTGTTTTCTTTGAATATATATAAGCTGATTCAAACACTTTAAAAAAAAAAAACTTTCACAACTTTTGAAAATCTTTGACACAATCTTTTGGAAAACTTTTCACAACCTTTGAACAACCTTGAGAGAAAAGTTTTACAATCACACAAACATTCATTGCCCAAATACCTTTTGTGTGAGAACCAATATAGTGATTGAGTCAAATTCGTATTACTTCTTTAGTTCTTTGCAAAAGACATTTCTTTTGTAATTGAAAGTTTAGAAAATCCACTTTTGGAAACTGGTGGTGATCTTCGTTGATGTAAGATCATCAAGAAGGAGCTGTACTTGATCTTGTGTGAGTCTGACGAGTGACTGCAAGGATCAAGGGGTTAAGAAATAGAAGAGAGTTTGAGTTAAGATAGATAGGCTTCGAGGAAGCTGGACAAATCTGTAAAAGGGTCTCAATTCTTCTATTGAAAAAAGGCTAAAATCCAGTTGGATTTCAGGACTAGATATAGGCTGTCATACTGAAAGCTGAACCAGGATAAATCTTGGTGCATTCTATCCCTTATCTCTTTACTTTTCATGTTCATATTGTATGCGATCTATATTTCCGCTGTGTACTTTGTGTATGAATCTTGCATAGTTAATATAGGAATTAAAATTGAACAAGTTGGATTTGATCTTAATTCTCTTATATTTAATCAAAAGAAGTCATATTTTTCCAACAATTGCCAAGTTTCATTCTGATAAAGAAGAAACTGTCCTTGGGCAAGGCCTTGGTGAAAATGTCAGCCAACTGCTCAATTATGTTGACATATTCCAACTTAATCTTGCCCTGTTGATATTTGTCTCTAATGAAGTGATGCCTAATCTCTATGTGCTTTATATTTTATTTTCTCTATGTTACTATCACTGGAATCGACTTGGAAATCGATTGATCACATCACAGAAGCCAGATTGCTGAAGTTTGTTTTATCTCAATCGATTGGTAAATCGATTATATATTTGGAAAATTTGTTTAAGGAATCGATTGGATAATCGATTGTTTAGTCAAGTCATCTACAATTTTGAGATGTTTTTCAGACTCAAACCCAAGCATCGATTGGGAAATCGATTGATCAACTTTGTTTTGGACCTAAACTTATAACAATCGATTTGGGAATCGAGGTTGTGTTTTGAAGATTTCTGAACATAGGAGGCAATGGATTTGGACATCTATTTAGTAAAGAAGGAAATGTTACACAATCGATTTGGAAATCGATTGGCAATATGTCCGTGAGAAAAATTATAGCCGTTGGAAGTGGGTGTAACGGATAGTTTTTTGAACCACGTCAACCTAATCGATTGGGTAATCGATTTGGTAAACCCAGAAGTGAAATATAATTGATTGGGCAATCGATTTTGTACAGTGCTATAAACCCTAGAAAACCTGAATCGATTTCATAATCTATTTTCATTCTCTGCTCTCAGTTCACTCATCCAACTTCAGATTTCTTTGCATCTAATCCTCCTCATTGATCAATCTTCAATCAACAAACTACCATGGCCAGAGTAAAACAAACTGCCAAACGCCCATCATCATCATCAAATCCATTCACTGGATTCTTCTTCTACCTCAAGTGGAAGAACTCTTTCACCTTCACCTCCTCCACCTCCATCACCTCCAGCTAAACGTTGTTTCGATCCCTACCCACAAGTTTTAGCCAAGGATAAAGGCAAAGCTGTTGCCACCAATCAGGAACCAAGTAAGAAGAGGAAGCTCCTCAGTCAGAAAATTAATGGGTGATGCTATGAGGGAGCCACCCAGAAGAAGAAGAAGAAACCTTCATCTCCACCAAAGAAGGTTCAGCCTTCAAAGGAAAAACAAGTGGAAGGCAAGTCTTCCTGACTCTTTTCTAAAAAGGAAAATCCAAGAAGCCATAACATTGGATTTCACTTTCTTTGATACGAATGGTTTTGTTTTTCAAAATCACTTGAGATTTCATGGACTAGAAGATTTCCTTTCTTCATCACTAGAAGTCTATCCAAAGTTGATACGTGCTTTTTACTCCACCTTCATTCTAACCAAGACGGGTTTTGCTGCTGAAGTCAAAGGTAAAAAGATTGCAATGACTTTTGAGGAATTTTCAAAGCTAACTGGTTTACCATTTTATGGATATACCATTGATGGTAGAGCACAAGATGCTCCTGAAGATGAAGGTTGGGAAACTTCAATCGACAAGCATGCGGCAACTAAGGAGCTAATGATCGACGGCTTTGTTGAAAAGGTTTCTCTTCCAACAGGCCAGATAAAAGTTGAGCACCGGATGCTCATGTACGTGCTAACAAGGATGTTTAGTACCTAGAGCTGGAAAAATGCGGTTGTACAGCGGCTGGATATTATCCTGCTGTGGGGGCTGTACAAAGAGCTCAGGATGAGCTGGGCAAGGATAGTGCTGCTGAACATGACGGAGTCAGCACAAGGAAAGCACATCCTACCCTATCCCCAAGTAGTGACAAAGATTCTGAGGCATTTCAAGGTGTCTCTAGCCAATGAAGAATCTCTCAAAACACAGTGACATTTGGTGAATCAATCGTGAACCAAATGAACTACGACGCAATAAATGGAGTATGGACAAGAGCTCCATCTACTGCTGATCAGGCACAACCCAGTGCTGATCAAGCCCAAGCAAGTGCCAACACCTGCACAATTTGCAACATCTTCTGACATCATGGCGAAGCTGCTGGAGTTTATGAAGATTCAAGCTGCCCACAACGAAAGAGTGGAAGCCTCTCTTCGAAAGCTTTCAATCAACTTTGAACTTGGTGGTTTAGGATGTGGATGCTATTCAAGAGCACTTGGGGCTCAAAATGTCTTTTGAAGACATTGCAGAGATCGGACGACAATTAACCGAAGATCCAAACCCTGTCAACTTAGTGGATCTGATTCTCATGGGGTGGAGACACCTACTGAGGTTAATACAGCGGTCTCTCCTTCTCCTGCTGGTGATAATGAGGATCAGCACTAGATTCGTTGTTTAGGATTAGTGTCTGTGTTGTTTGTCATGCTTTTGTACTACTCTTGTTTTTGCTTGTCTTTGTAATTTTTTGTATTATATCTTTTGTTAATCATCTCTCTTTGTATATTTCTTTTTGCTTTTTATGACAAAAGGGGGAGATTAATTTTAACTTGCGATTATTTTTGCTCTAATATGTTACAAGCTGATCACATTATGCTCTGTGTATGGATATATGCTCTGACATATGTAAATGCAATACTGAGATATCATAATGCTATAATCTGATATTCACTCTGATATATGCTAACTTGTGATCAAATGAATTTCGACTCTAATACAATGCATATTACTCTGATACAATGTATTGTACCCTGTTTACACTTTGATATCCTTTTTTTACTGATGTTATTGAATTGTTTCATACATTCCAAAACTCAGGGGGAGATTTTAAAAATAATCTCAATGTTAAACTGTGTATTTGTCATTAAATCAAAAAGGGGGAGTTTGTAAGTCATGAGCTTCCCTGATCATGTTTTTGATTTAATTCCCAAACACACAGTACATGTGACATATTTGATTGATCTAATGTTTTGAATTGAGAAATATTTCAGGCAAACAAGAAGACACCACACACTTGGAACAATAGCTTGCAACTCAAGGAATCAACCAAGTTGGAGGATGCACTTGAGAAAGACGCAAAATATATAGTGTTATTAGGTGTCATAGTAATAAGTTTTAGTAGATTATCATCACTATGGTCTCACTTAAGCCTTTGCCAATGAATATGAATCAATCAACAAATAAAGCAATTGATGAATCGATGATAAATCGATTGTCTGACTCAAAACAAGTGTTTTCACTAAACTAATCGATTGGCGCAATCGATTGGTTAATGTTTTTTGGTTAACCTGAGTTCTGGGATAACTCTAATCGATTGGACATCGATGAGCAATCCATTAAGCAATCGATTTAGCAAGTCACAGAAACAACCAATTATGGAATCAATCGATGACAAATCGATTGTGACGAAGTTTCAAAATCAGGAATAAAGTTTTGTGATGTAACAAATCGATTGGGACATCAATTGATTTTGTTTTCTTAAAATCCAAGTTGAGGCAATCGATTAGGCAATCATTGCAGATAATCATTCATCAGAACAAACTTTGAAATAAATCGATTGGCAAATAGATTTTTGTCAAAATAGATGAGGTTCTGTAACAAGCACAATCGATTGGCAAATCGATTGACGTTTATGCCTGAGCCACTTTGATCAGACACAAATGATTGAGAAATCGATTGATGCAAAATTCTGACTCACTGTGATCCGCACAATCGATTGACGAATCGATTGAAGCTAAGTTTTTAAGTTACAGAAAGGTTTCAGCTCATTGCCAAATCAATTATGACTGTGATTGTGAAATCGATTGAGAAATCGATTGTTTTGATCTCGTTGTTGGAACAAAACATCTATAATCGATTACTCAATCGATTTGAAGAAAAATCATAGTTTCAGTTCTGATTAATGTATTAAAAGAATCGATTTGCAAATCAATTCATGCTTATATGTTCAAGATTCAAGAAAAACAAGACCTGCAAAAATCGATTAGGCAATCGATTAAAGCTTTATAAATCGATTAGGCAATCGATTGTCTTGGTGTTTTCTTTGAATATATATAAGCTGATTCAAACACTTTTAAAAAAAACTTTCACAACTTTTGGAAATCTTTGACACAAATCTTTTTAAAAACTTTTAACAACCTTTGAACAACCTTGAGAGAAAAGTTTTACAATCACACAAACATTCATTGCCCAAATACCTTTTGTGTGAGAACCAATATAGTGATTGATTCAAATTCATGTTACTTCTTTATTCTTTTGCAAATACAATTCGTTTGTAACTGAAAGTTTAGAAATCCAGTTTGGAAACTGGGTGGCGATCTTCGTGATGTAAGATCATCAAGAAGGAGATGTACTTGATCTTGTGTAGTCTGACGACGTGACTGCAAGGTTCTCAAGGGTTAAGAAATAGAAGAGAGAGATAGATAGGCTTCGAGGAAGCTTGACAAATCTGTTAAAAGGGTTCTCAATCTTTCTATTGAAAAAAGGCTAAAATCGAATGGATTTCAGACTGGATGTAGGTGTCATACTGACAGCTGAACCAGGATAAATCTTGGTGCATTCTATCCCTTATCTCTTTACTTTTCATGTTCATATTGTATGCGATCTAATATTTCCGCTGGTACTTTGTGTATGAATCTTGCATAGTTAATATAGGAATTAAAATTGAACAAGTTGGATTGATCTTAATTCTCTTATTTTTTAATCAAAAGAAGTCATATTTTTCCAACATTGTGTCATTGGATTAACATTTAGGTTATTTTCGTCCTCCCTAGGCTTATTCTGTCCAATAAGGTTTTTTAACCAATCTTGTGCATCCAATAAGTTCATTTGTGTCATGGATAACATATAGGTCATTTTCGTCATCCCTAAGCTTATTCTAGGTCCAATTAGGGTTTTTAACCCATTTTTGTGCATCCAATGGGGGTGTTTGTGTCATTTGATTAACATTTAGGTCATTTTGGTCTTCCTAGGCTTATTCTTGTCCAATAAGTTTTTTAACCAATCTTGTGCATCCAATAAATTCATTAGTTTCATTGATTAACATTAGGTCATTCTCGTCCTCCATAGGCTTATTCTTGTCCAATTAGGGTTTTTAACCAATCTTGTGCATCAAATAGTCTGTTTGTGTCATTGGATTAACATTTCGGTCATTTTAGTCTTACCTAGGCTTATTCTCGTCCAATTAGGGTTTTTTAACCAATCTTGTGCAACCAATAAGTTCATTGTTGTCATTGGAATTAACATTTATATCATTTTCGTCATCCCTAGGCTTATTAAAGTCCAATTTACAGTTTTACCATTCTGTTCATTACAATAGGCGGTGTTTGTGCTCATGGGATTACCATTTAGGTCATTTGCCCTCATTAGGCTTATTCTGTCCAATTAGGGTTTTACACCAATCTTGTGTATCCAATAATGTGTTTGTGTCATTGATCAACATTTAGTCATTTGGGTCCTCCTTGACTTTTTCTAGTCAATAATGGTTGTTAAACCAATGTTGTGCCATCCAATAAGTTCATTTGTGTCATTGGATTAACATTAAGGTCATTTTCGTCTCCCTAGGCTTATTTCTAGTAGAATTAGGGTTTTTAAACCTAAATTGTGCATCCAACAGGTGTGTTTTTGTCATTGGATTAAACATTGAGTCATTTTCGTCCTCAATAGGCTTATTTCTGTTCCAATTAGCGGTTTTTAACAAGCTTGTACTTCATATAGGTGTGTTTGTATCAT
>PGWS01037190.1:0-18633 GCA_002896235.1 Cicer reticulatum | reverse complement strand
GCACAAGATTGGTTAAAAACGCTAATTGGACTAGATAAGCTTAGGAGGGAGAAAGTGACCTAAATGTTAATCAAATGACACAAATGAACTTATTGGATGCACAAGATTGGACAAGAACCTAAATGGAATAGAATAAGCCTAGGGAGGATGAAATGACCTAAAATATAACCAGATGACACAAATACACAAGATTGGATGCACAAATACACCTATTTCTCAATCGATTTTATTTCACATCTGGGTACACAAAATCAATTGTCCAATCGATTTTATTACGTTACTTGAGTGAAATGAAAGGTTTCCGTTACAACCACCTCCACGGCTAGTTATTTTTCTCAACAGTCATATTTCAAATCGATCCCAAATCGATTTCGTAGTGATCCTTCAATTGATAAATCGATGTCCCCAATCGATTTCCTTATCAGTTCAGAAACCTTCTCATAGCAACAGCGATTTCCAAATCGACTTATTTTGGCTCAGAATTTTAGAATTTGATACAATCCATACCAAATCGATGCTCAGGTTTGAGGTTGGAAAAATTCTCAAATCTTTAGATTTCTGAGCGAAGTAATCGATTAATGCAATCAATTGTTTAAAACAAGTTTCCATATCCTCAATCGATTCATCAATCAATTGTGGAGTTTGTCAAATCTATACTGTTCAGCATTGATTCCTAACACAGATTACCAAATCGATTATGCAATCGATTATTGTGCTTTTTATTTTGTCAAATGAGAAACAGTGGATCATAAATCGATTCCTAATTCGATTTTCTTAATTTTGACACATGATAGTTGACTTGCAAATCGACTTATCTATTGTAAATTAAGAAATTTAGAGAGCACATCGATTTCTCAATCGATTTCAACATATATCATATTCATTTTGATCTATAATACCAAGTTTATTCTAATATAGAAGAAACTTTCCTTGGGTAGGGCTTTGGTAAAATATCAGCTAATTGATCAGATGTACTAACATAACCAAGCATGATATTACCATTTTGGTATTGATCTCTAATGAAATGATGTCTAATCTCTATATGCTTTGTTCTAGAGTGCATAACAGGATTCTTTGTAATATTATGGCACTAGTGTGTCACACATGATTGGCACAATTCCAAGATCAACACCAAAGTCAGAAAGGTGTTGTTTCATCCATAAAATTTTTGCACAACAACTTCCAGCAGCCACATATTCAGCCTCAGCTGTTGAGAGTGCAACACTATTTTGTTTCTTGTTATGCCAAGATACAAGTGAATTCCCTAATAGATGGCAAGTACCAGATTTACTTTTTCTATCTAATTTGCAACCAGCAAAATCAAAATCAGAATAGCCAACTAGAGTGCACGTTGAGCCCTTAGGATACCACAAACCTAGATTTTTGGTTCCTAATAGATATATGAATATTCTTTTGACTGCACTAAGATGGGATTCCTTAGGATTGGCTTGGTATCTTGCACACATGCAGACACTAAACATAATGTCAGGTCTACTAGCTGTAAGATACAATAAAGATCCTATCATGCCTCTAAACATGGTCATATCTACAGTATTTGGGTGTATCAATGGATTTAAACTTATCAAAGCCAAACTTCTTTAAAAGATCATTACAGTATTTGGTTTGACTTAGGAAAATACCATTCTTGCTTTGATTGATTTGAAATCCCAAGAAGTAAGTTAATTCTCCCATCATGGACATTTCAAATCTTCCTTTCATTTTATTTTCAAATTCTTTGCAAAGGTTACTGTTTGTTGATCCAAAGATTATGTCATCAACATAAATTTGGACAAGCAGAATGTCTTTTCCCTTTGTCTTTATAAAAAGTGTCTTATCAATATTTCCTCTTAAAAAATTTACTTGTATGAGGAAATTGCTGAGCTTTTCATACCAAGCTCTTGGAGCTTGTTTCAATCCATAGAGGGCTTTTGTTAGTTTAAAGACATGGTTTTGTAAAACAGGATCCTCAAATCCTGGAGGTTGACTAACAAAAACTTCCTCTTGGATGTCTCCATTTAGAAAGGCACTTTTTACATCAATTTGATATAGTTTAAAGTCCATTATGCAAGCATAAGCAAGCAAAATTCTAATGGCTTCTAATCTAGCTACAGGGGCATAGGTTTCATCATAGTCAATGCCCTCCTCCTGGTTGTAAACTTAGCCACTAGTCTAGCCTTATTCCTAGTTATTACCCCATTCTCATCTATTTATTTCTAAACACCCATCTAGTTCCTATGACATGTTTGTCTTCTGGTTTAGGAACTAGGATCCACACTTTGTTTCTCTCAAATTGACTAAGCTCTTCTTGCATAGCAATTATCCAATCACTGTCCAAGAGAGTTTCCTTTATATTCTTAGGTTCTACTTGAGAAACAAAGGCTGTAAAGTTACAGAATTGTCTAAGGGATTTTCTAGTTGAAACCCCTTTTGAAATCTCTCCTATAATGTTGTCAATAGGATGGTTTTGTTGAATCTCCATTCCTTATGTAAGTCATCTTCCCTAATAGGTTCTATGTACTCAATGTCAGTTGGAGGCACTATTTCATTTGGTTCTTTTGGATCTGATTCTACACATTCATCAAGAGAATCATTAACTATAAGTGGGGTACTGTTCAAGTTTGTGGTAAACATTTCATCAAATTTTACATGAACATATTCCTCTATAGTTTTGGTTCTCTTATTGTAGATCCTATAGGCCTTACTAGATTGAGAATATCCCAGAAAAATTCCCTCATCTGCCTTAGAGTCAAATTTCGCTAGATGCTCTTTTCCATTATTCAATACAAAACACTTGCATCCAAACACTCTAAAATAGGCAATGTTTGGTTTTCTACCTTTGTATAGTTCATAGGGGTTTTTTCTAAGGATAGGCCTAATGAGAACTCTATTCATCACATGATTAACTGTATTTATTGCATCAGCCCAAAAGTATTTACGAAGTTTAGAGTCATTTATCATTGTTCTAGCAAGTTCTTCTAGAGCTCTATTCTTCCTTTCTACAACTCCATTCTATTGTGGAGTTCTTGGGGCTGAGTACATGTGGCGAATTCCCTTTTGATCACAATAGTTATCAAAAGACTCATTTTGATATTCTCCACCATGATCACTCTTAATGGAAACTATTTTTTGATTCTTCTCATTTTGAACTTGATTTGCAAATTTTTTTGAAAATTGAGAAGGCATCACTTTTGTGAGACAGAAAATAGGTCCATGTATATCTAGAGTAATCATCAACTAACACATAACCATACATATTTCCTCCAAAGCTCTTTACTTGAGATGGACCAAACAGATCCATATGAATTAATTGTAGAACTCTATCAGTTTGTACCAAGTCTATTGAGGGGAAAAAAGGACTTAACTAACTTACTTTTCTCACAAGAGTCACATAATTTTTCTTTGAAAATTTCTGTTGGGAAGACCTAGCACTAGTTTTTTACTAACTAGTTTATTAAGATGATTAACATGTATGTGAGCAATTCTTTAATGCCACAACCAGTCTTCATCAAACTTAGATAATAAACAACAGATATCATTTACAGGTAAAGACTCAAAATTAATCATATATATATTGTTTATTGTAAGTACAGAAGTGCGCCTAAGAGTGAGGGTGTTTAGAAATTTTCTTGTTTTTAGAGATTTAGTGTTTGATTTTTCTGATTTAAGATAGTGTATGGAAAAGATAAATGGCAGAAAAATAAAGAACACAAAGATATTATCCTGGTTCCCCTTATCACCAAGGTACATCCAGTCCTCTTGCACACCACAAGAGATTTTCCACTATTGTTAGAATAAGTACAAGTCCCACCCTAGGACCTTTGTTACAAACTCCTAACAATCACCCTAAGATAGCACACCACTATCTTAGTTTACAAAACTTGAAGAAAGAACACCATTTTCCTCAATTTACAACACTTGAATGGTTTAGCAATATGAATTTTGACTTAGATCAATATGATATAATAGTTGATGTACAATGATAACAATCCAATATAATTTCAAGTACACTAGAGAACTTTTCTCAATGATATGAAAATGTAAAATCTGTACTTGAAATATAAAAGTGAAACTTGAATAAATCAAAACATTTTAGAAAGTTTGTTCAAGGTTTTGGTTGTAGGATTGGTTCTAGTTTGATCTGAAGTTATGGGGTATTTATACTCCATAAACATCTCTTCAGATTCGTGGCCATTGATCCAAGAGGTTTGATGAAAAAATACAATGATCCGGAACAATTTCGGAATTGAAAAATTTGCATTGTTTCCAGGTGTATTCGAATACAGGATGTGTGTATTCGAATACACCTCTTTGTAACGTTCAAAATTTTCAAAAATTACACCTTGTATTCGAATACACATGTGTGTAGTCGAATACAGATTAGTGAAAATTTGCCACTGACTTACTTTGTATTCGACTACACATAGTCGTAGTCGAATACAACTTTGAGATTTTTGCTTCTGACTTGCTTTGTATTCGAATACAAGATGTTGTATTCGAATACACTTATTTATTTTGCCAAAAATATTATTTTCAAACATTATTTATATATTTTTACTTTTTGAAAATCCTTTTGATGCATATGCTAAAATGAAAGGTTCTCGTGTGCATTTGAAATATACGAATATTAGATTGCATCATGTACCTTACATTATAAAACTTCTAGCATATTTGTCCATAGTTGTCTTTGATGTTTGACTTCTTTTTGAGCTTGCAACTTGATCACTTTCCTTGGTCTTTGTCTTCATCAAAAACATGTATTTTACATTCTCCCCTTTTTGATAATGACAAAACTTTGTTGTTGTTGTGACTTCAAAGTGTTTGATCGTTTTAATCTTTCTCCCCCGTAATACATGTTTACTCCCCCTTTGAGCTTGAGTTCATGCCATCATGTTTTAAACATTTTGAAGACCTACAAAAGTTTTTAACAAAAACATACCAAAACAACATACCAATTTTCTCCCCCTTTTGACATGATCAAAAAGAAGAAAAAAAATACTAAGCATCTATAGGGAAAATCGCGAATATATATTAGACTACAATATTAGAAATTTGTTTTAAAACTATTTTTAAAAAATTCACATGTAAAGCACATATTCATATTACAAAGTACAGAAACATCAAGGAATCAATTTTATCAACATATTAAGTGAAGATTTTAGATCTTGAAGAGAAATCAATTACAAGGTATCAATACCTTGTATTAGTACCTTTGTTTACCCATATGTAATGCCCTCTTGAAACACTAATGTTTCTAATATGACATGTATTAGGTGTATGACCATGAAGATCACAATAAGAACAAGTAGGATTAAATCTACTATTAGTAGCATATGTATGAGATTTATTTTGAATAATTTTCTTATTATAAAGATCATCCTTTTTCCTAACTATAATCTTTTCTTGATTAGATTGACTACTTGCTTTAACAAAAAATAGTTTTGTTCAAAATTTGGTTTATCAAATTTTGAATATCCAAGACCACTTTTGTCATTCGAGTACCTTTGCATATTTAAAACATTTTCAATCCTAATTGTCCCTTTTCGTATCGTTCAATCACCCTATTTAATTGAACAATTTTGAAAGAGAGGGAATCACATTTATTGCATGCAAAATTCTGTTTTAGTTTTTTCAGAATTTTTCTCCATAATATCAACTTTTTCTTGTAAACTTGAGATTTGTTTCTTTTGTGTTGATACTAGTTTACACAGATTTTTACATTCAATAAGTAATTCCTTTATTGCGTTTTGAGCATCATTTGTATTCTATAATTAATTCATTATTAGTCTTATTATAATGAGGAGAGTCTATATTACTAACCTCTTTTTCATCATCTGATTGATGTGATGCCATTAATGCGACATTGGCGCATTCTTCACTTTCTGTTTCTGAAGATGAACTTACTTCGTTGTCTTCCCAAGCTATGTATGCCTTCTTGAAGTCTCTCTTTTTGATGGCATTCTTCTTAGTAAGAAACTTACCAAATTTCTTAACAAGGAACGTAATATTTTGATCTTCATCTGAATTTTTGTCTTTTATTTGTTCTCTTGATTCGGTCTTTAGAGCAATGTTTTTGGTCTTCTTTTCTAGACTTTCATTTTGTTCTAACCTTCCAAGTTCGATTTCATGCTCTTGAAGTTTTCCAAATAGTGCAGAAAGTGACATTTTGGATAGGCTTTTCTTTTCGGATATTGTTGTAACTTTTGGTTGCCAGGCCCTTGTCAATGACCTTAGTACTTTTAGATTTAGTTCATCATTGGTGAAGATTTTTCCAAGTGCTGTCAAGTGATTTGTTAAGTGGGAGAACCTTTTCTGCAAGTCTAGAATAGACTCTCTGGGCTGCATTTGAAACAACTCATACTCTTGTGATAATGTGTTGAGTTTAGATCTTTTTACCTCAATGGTGCCTTCATGAGTTATTTCCAGCGTATCCCATATTTCTTTTGCTGTTTTGCAGTGAGATATGCGGAAAAAACTCATCCATTCCTAGTGCAGATTGTAATATATTCTTAGCCTTTTTATCGAAAAGCACTTTTCTTTTATCCTCATCAGTCCAAGAATTTTTTATCTTTATTTCTTCTTTGTTATTGATGACAGTTTTTTTGGAATGTGAGGACCATTTTCAACTACATCCATATGTCGTCTCCTTGTGCTTCGAGATACGCTTGCATACGGATTTTCCAAAAATCGTAGTGCTCTCCAACAAACATGGTGGCTTGGTAGTGCTACCACCATCTCTAAAAACAGGTTGTGCGGAAGCCATGTATATTTGATCGAGGAGTAAGTTACCTTAACCCGCTCTGATACCAATTGTAAGTACAGAAGTGCGCCTAAGAGTGAGGGTGTTTAGAAATTTCCTGTTTTTAGAGATTTAGTGTTTGATTTTTCTGATTTAAGATAGTGTATGGAAAAGATAAATGGCAGAAAATAAAGAACACAAAGATATTATCCTGGTTCCCCTTATCACCAAGGGTACATCCAGTCCTCTTGCACACCACAAGAGAGATTTCCACTATTGTTAGAATAAGTACAAGTCCCACCCTAGGACCTTTGTTACAAACTCCTAACAATCACCCTAAGATAGCACACCACTATCTTAGTTTACAAAACTTGAAGAAAGAACACCACTTTCCTCAATTTACAACACTTGAATGGTTTAGCAATATGAATTTTGACTTAGATCAATATGATATAATAGTTGATGTACAATGATAACAATCCAATATAATTTCAAGTACACTAGAGAACTTTTCTCAATGATATGAAAATGTAAAATCTGTACTTGAAATATAAAAGTGAAACTTTGAATAAATCAAAACATTTTAGAAAGTTTGTTCAAAGTTTGTTCAAGGCTTTGGTTGTAGGATTGGTTCTAGTTTGATCTGAAGTTATGGGTATTTATACTCCATAAACATCTCTTCAGATTCGTGGCCATTGATCCAAGAGGTTTGATGAAAAAATACAATGATCCGGAACAATTTCAGAATTGAAAATTGCATTGTTTCCAGGTGTATTCGAATACAGGATGTGTGTATTCGAATACACCTCTTTGTAACGTTCAAAATTTTCAAAAATTACACCTTGTATTCGAATACACATGTGTGTAGTCGAATACAGATTAGTGAAAATTTGCCACTGACTTACTTTGTATTCGACTACACATAGTCATAGTCGAATACAACTTTGAGATTTTTTGCTTCTGACATGCTTTGTATTCGAATACAAGATGTTGTATTCGAATACACTTATGTATTTTGCCAAAAATATTATTTTCAAACATTATTTATATATTTTTACTTTTTGAAAATCCTTTTGATGCATATGCTAAAATGAAAGGTTCTCGTGTGCATTTGAAATATACGAATATTAGATTGCATCATGTACCTTTACATTATAAAACTTCTAGCATATTTGTCCATAGTTGTCTTTGATGTTTGACTTCTTTTGAGCTTGCAACTTGATCACTTTCCTTGGTCTTTGTTTTCATCAAAAACATGTATTTTACATTTATTCTTTCACCTCCCAATTTCATGCTTTTGTCTTCCTTATGCTCAAGTGTACAAGACTGAGATGTAAAGTATACCAGGAATCCTTTGTCACACAATTGACTAATACTTAGCAAGTTGTGTTTCAAACCTTTGACATATAAAACGTCCTTGATAACTGCAGTTGATTTACTTCATATGTCTCCAACACCAGTATTTACCTTTGTTGTTGTCACCATATTTTACATATCCTCCATTTTTGAATTGAGAGACAAGAATTTTGATTTGTCTCCTGTCATGTGCTTGGAACATCCACTATCTAGGTACCATGAGTGCGTTTTGGATGTCAAGCACATCTGCAATACATAATTAAACTTTGGTTTTTAGGTACCCAATTTAAATTGGGTCCTTGAGGGTTAGTTTCAATCATAGGTTTCTTTATTTTCCAAATTTGTTTCCATCCCTTATTAGCAAGCTTTTTCAATTTACAATTATAGGATATATGTCCCTTTTTACAACAGAAATGACATGAAAAAGCAGAGAATGAATTATGAGTTGGTTTAATGAAGATATCATGCATTTGCTTTGATTTAACAAATTTATGGTTCTGTTTAGCATTCCTGTTTTGTCTATAACCAATTCCAGATTTTCATAATGATTCATTTGATTCCCAAGAAGAACATTTAGGTTGTTTTACTACTAGCAAATTTAGCTAAATCAGATTTTAATGACACAACTTTTCTTTCAAGTTCAGTACAACTAGTTTGCTTATCAAATGATTCTTTTTTCAAATGTTCATTCATATCTTCAAGCACCTTATGTTCTTTTTTAATTTCTTCACACATCATGCATTGTTTTTCTAGAATTTTCTTAGTGCAAATCAATTGTTTAACTACCTTAACATGTTCAGCATGCAATTCATTAAAAGCATCATGCAGTTCATCATAAGATGGATTAGAGGTAGTACTTACTTCACTATCAGAATCTGAATCTGTGTTGGCCATGAGACACAAGTTAACTTCTTCATCTTCTGAATCTTCAGATGAATCTTCCTCATTGTCATTCCAAGCTATGTAGGTTCTCTTTGTTGAAGGTTGTTGATCCTTGCCTTTAACCTTCACAAGCTTGTTTTTGTTTTGCAGTTTAAAGCACTCAGATCTGATGTGGCCTGATTTACCACATTCATAGCAAGTTATGACTTTGCTATCATTTGTATCACTCTTGCTGAAGCCTTTTGTCTTTGAATTTGGTGGTTTTCTTGATTGGCTTCCTTTCTTTTTCAAAAAGTTTTTGAATTTTCTGACCAACATACCTATCTCAAGCTCTTCATCAGATTCACTTCCTGAATCATCAGTATCTGGTTCAGATTTCTCTTTGTGAGTTTGAGCCTTCAGTGAAAGTCCTTTTCTTTTCCTATTAGATTGTCCTGACTCATCTAATCTGTGCAGTTTCATCTCATGCTCCCTAAACTTTCCAAATAGTGTGGCAATAGTTACATTTGCAAGGTCCTTTGATTCAGCAATGGCAGTGATCTTGGGTTGCCATTCTCTTGTGAAGCACCTCATTACTTTTCCTATTTGTTGCTCATTGTCCATAATTTTTTCCTAGAGCATGTAGATTGTTGATGATATGAGTGAATCTTGTCTGCAAGTCATTTGATTGACTCATCCTTCTTCATGTTGAAAAGTTCATACTCATGCATTAGAGTATTTGTTCTGGCCCTTTTGACATCTGTTGTGCCTTCATGAGTTTCCTGAAGTGTATCCCACATTTCCTTTGCAGTTTTGCAGTTTGACACCCTGAAAAATTCATCAGCACTCAATGCAGAGGTTAATATATTCTTGGCCTTTGCATTATAGCCAACTTTCTTTTTGTCATCATCAGACCAATCAGCTCTTGGTTTGATGATGATGGATGATCCCTCAGTGCCTGCAAGTTTAGGCACATAGGGACCATTTTCCACTGCCTTTAAGATGTCAAGCCCACATGCCTCTAGAAAGATGAGCATCCTCTCTTTCCAGTACATGTATGTTGACCCATTAAAGGCAGGGGATCTGGTTAAAGATGCCCCTTCACCCAGAAATTCAATAGAAGTCATTTCTTTTTGAGAACTAGTCTAAAAGATCGGGCTCTTTGATGCCAATTGGTGGTTATATGGCTTATATCCTTAGGAAATTTTATACAATATTATCAACAAGATTATCTAATTCTTTCCTAAGTGATGAATTAATATCAAAACCAACTTGTTTAATATTAATTCCTATTTTAACAGCAAAAGATTCTAACAGTTTTTTTACAGCGGAATTTCACAAATCACATGTAAGATCAATATAAAAAGTAAAGAGAGAGAGGAAATAGTGCACCAGGGATTTTTATACTGGTTCGGCTATCACTTTGATAACCTACATCCAGTCCTGAAATCGACAATAGATTTCAGCCTTTCACTAGAATGATTTGAGGAATATTTTTACAGACTTCCCAGCGTCACAACCTATCCATCCAACTCATAATCACTTCTATCACAATACCAACCTATCCCTAAGAGTTACTCGTCAAACTCTAGCGAGATCAAGCTGAGGTTTCTTTTAGATGACTACAAGTATCCTAAAAGGTAACCACCAGTGTACACTACTGGATTTCCAAAACATCAATTACAGAAAATGTTCTTTCACAAAGAATTAAAGAATACTAAGAAAATTTGACTCAATCACAATGTAAGATCTCACACAAAGTATTAGCCAATGAGTATTTGTGTGTCTGTAACAATTTTTCTCTCAAGGTGTTTTTTCAAGTCTTCAGTGTTTATTAAAAGTGTTATAATTTTTATGAAAAATTGTGATTGATTCAATTATATATATTTCAGAAAAACAAACATATAAATCGATTTGGTAATCGATTTTATTAAAGTTTAATACCAGCTTAATCGATTACCTAATCGATTATCGCGTGTCTTGTTTTTCTTGAATCTTTGAAAATATATGAACTAATCGATTTCCTAATCGATTCTTTTAATGCACTTATCAGAGGCTGATACTTAGTTTGTCTCAGAATCGATTGACTAATCGATTATACTTGTTTTGTTCAAACAACGAGATCAAAACAATCGATTACTCATTCGATTCATATATTACCATAATCGATTTGGCAATGTGCTAAATACTCCCTGTAACTTATACATGTTACTCCAATCGACTCGTCAATCGACTTGGCTGGTCACAGTGACTAAGTTGTTTTACTCCAATCGATTTGCCAATCAATTTGGCTGTCCCAGTGACTAAGATGTCTTACCCCAATCGATTTGCCAATCGATTGGGCTGGTTATAGTAGCTTAGCTATTTAGTTAAAATCGATATGCAAATCGATTATGCAATATGTTTCTGATAATTGATTAACCAGTTCATTCTTTCAATCGTTTACCTAATCGATTGATGCAAAGCTTGCACCTCAAGAAACATTTATCAATCGATTATCTAATCGATTAGTGCAAAGCTTGCAATTTAAGAAACTTATTTCAATTGATTGTCCAATCGATATCGTTGATTATAGAACACATGTCTGATGAAAAAGTATTTTCATAATCGATTTGTCAATCCATTATCTCAGTATGAGCTTGGTTCTGTGAATCACAAAATCGATTACTCAATTGATGTGCAAATCGATTGTCCAAATTGATTTGTTTTAAACACAGAACACAGGTTTTGACAAAACCTTTAAGTAATCGATTTCCCAATCGATTAACTTAGTGAAACCTTATTCTGTGAGTCTGACAATCGATTGCTCAATTGATTATTACTTGATTGATTAAAACTCATTTTATGATTTCATTGGCAAATACTACTATGATTTATTACTTGATTGATTAAAACTCATTTTATGATTTCATCTACCTAATTGACCCTATTAACACTAGAACTCTTGTTCATCAGTCTTCAAGCCTTGTAGGACATCATCCATCTTGCTTGATTGCTTGATTTCAAAGTTTGTCCAAGTGTTTAGTGTTCGATTATTTGCCTGAAATGTTTCTCAATTCAAATCATTAGATCAATCAAAATAATGCATATACATTGTATGTTTGGAAATTATATCAAAATAATGATTAAGGAGGCATATGTCTTACAGGAAATGATCTATATGTTAATTTAATGACACAAACACAACAATTGGATGCACAATGATTGGTTAAAAACCTAATTGGACTAGATAAACCTAAAGAGGACGAAAATGTGCCTAAATATTAATCCAACTGACACAAACACTGCTTTAGGATGCACAAGATTGGATAAAAACCCTAATCAGACTAGAATAAGCCTAAAGAGGACGAAAATGACCTAAATAATAATCCAATGACACAAATGAACTTATTGGATGCACAAGATTGGACAAAAACCCTAAATGGATTATAATAAGCATAGGAGGACGAAAATGACCTAAATGTTAATCCAATGACACAAAAACACGTATTGGATGCACAAGATTGGTTAAAAACCCTAATTGGACTAGAATAAGCCAAGGGAGGACGAAAATGACCTAAATGTTCATCCAATGACAAAATGAACTTATTGGATGCACAAGATTGGACAAAAACCCTAAGTTAACAACAATAAGCATGGGGAGGACAAAAATGACCTAAATATTAATCCAATGACACAAACACACCTATTGGATGCACAAGATTGGTTAAAAACCCTAATTGGACAATAATAAGCCTAGGGAGGACGTAGATGACCTAAATGTTAATCCAATGACACAAATGAACTTTTTGGATGCAAAAGATTGGACAAAAACCTAAGTTAACAAGAATAAGCAAAGGGAGAACGAAAATGACCTAAATGTTCATCCAATGACACAAACACACTTATTGGATGCACAAGATTGGTTAAAAACCCTAATTGGACAAGAATAATCCTAGGGAGGACGAAAATGACCTAACTGTTAATCCAATGACACAAATGAACTTATAGGATACATATATTTGGTTAAAACCCTTAATTGGATTAGAATAAGCCTAAGGAGGATGAAAATGATAAATACTAATCCAATGACAACAAACGACCTATTGGATGCAAAGATTTGTTAAAAATCCCTAATTGGACTAGAATATGCCTAGGAAAGGATGAATATGACCTAAATGTTAATCCTATGACACAAACACAACAATGGGATGCATAAGATTGGTTAAATATGCTAATTGGACTAGAATAAGCCTAGGGAGGATGAAAATGACCTAAATGTTATTCCAATGACACAAATGAACTTTTCAGATGTAAAAGATTGGAGAAAAATCCTAAATGAACAAGAACTAGCCTAGGGAGGACGAAAATGACCTAAATGTCAATCCAATGTCTGAAACACACCTATTGGATGCACAAGATTGGGTAAAAATCCTACTTGGACTAGAATAAGCTTAGACAGGACGAAAATGACGTAATTGTTAATCCAAAATGAAACACCCCGATTTTCAAAGCGAGGGTGTATAGTTTTTTTCAAAGAAATTAAAATAAATCAGAGACATTATGAATAAGTAATACCTTTGGATACTTAATGGAGTGATTATAATTTCAGCAGGAAAAGTCAAAATATGAATCCAAAATATTTACACATCAAAAGTGGTACATGCATCCATCAGATAGAGTCACAAGGAATAAATGACAATATTACTATGTTAGATATCCAATGACACAAGTCAAAACCTTATTGCCGATGCACAAGATGGTTTACAAACCTGATCAATATTTGAAACTAAAGCACTAGTTAGGACGAAATGACCTAAGATGCTTCCTAAATAGCTCCAATCACACAAATGACACTACTAATGGAATCCAGAGGTAACGAATCTAAATGAAAGATCCTCTGATGAATGAGGGCATGACCAATTTCCACCAATGTAACGGGAAACACACCATTACAGTTGCACAACACGTAGTTTTAAATGCAAAACACTTTCATGGACTGATAACCTAGGGAGTTCGAAAAATGACCTGCTATATTTGTCCAAGTAAAATCAAATAATAGGGATTTTATATCCTATTCGTATACAGAAGATACTTAAAATCCCTTACTTTGCGACAATAACTATATATAGAAAGATATTATATATATTTTAATTTCAACAAATATCTCAAAAATATCTAGATATTGTTAAATCTACATTTCGACCCATAACGCATTAAATTCTTTGTAAAAGATTCACCGCAACTAATTTAATTTATTCATCGACGAGTAATTGTAATCGACATCAAAATATCTCTTTGGTCATATTAAACTCCAAAATATTAATACTTTGGCTAAAAAGCCTCCGAGTTCAATACCAAAATACACTAAAATACATAAAGTATACTTTAAAAATATGGGTCTTACACAGTGAGACTAATGAACTTATAGGATGTACAAGATTTGTTAAAACCCCTAATTGAACTAGAATAAGCCTACGGAGGATGAAAATTACCTAAATATTAATCCAATGGCAAAAACACACCTATTGGATGCACAAGATTAGTTACAAATCCTAATTGGACTTCAATAAGCTTAGGGAGGACGAATATAACCTAAATGTTAATCCAATGACACAAATGAACTTTTTGGATGCACAAGATTGGACAAAAACCCTAAATGAACAAGAATATGCCTAGGAAGCACGAAAATGTCCTAAATATTAATCCAATGACAGAAACAAACCTATTTGATGCACAAGATTGGTTAAAAACCCTAATTGGACAAGAATAAGCCTAGGGATGAGGAAAAATGACATAAATGTTAATCCAATGACATAAATGAACTAATTGGATGCAAAAGAGTGGACAAAAACCCTAAATGGACTAGAATAAGCCTAGGGTGGATGAAAATGATCTAAATTTTAATCCTATGACACAAACAAACTTATTGGACGCACAAGAATGGTTGAAAACCCTAATTTGACTAGAATAACCCTAGGGAGGACGAAAGTAACCTCATTGTGAATCGAATAACACAACTGAACTTATTGGCTGCACAACATTGGTTAAAAACATAAATTGGACTAGAATAAGCCTAGGAAGAACGAAAATGACATAAATGTTAATCTAATGACACAAATGAACTGATAGGATCCACAAGATTGGGTAGAACTCCTAATTGGACTAAAATAAGCCTACAGAGGACGAAAATGACCTAAATATTAATCCAATGACACAAACACGCCTTTGGATGCACAAGATTGGTTAAAAATCCTAATTGGACTAGAAAAAGTCTAGGGAGGATGAATATGAAGTAAATGTTAATCCAAAGACACAAATGAACTTATTGGATGCACAAGATTAGTTAAAAACGCTGATTGGACTAGAATAAGCTTAGGAAGGACGAAAATGACCTAAAAGTTAATCAAATGACACAAATGAACTTATTGGATGCACAAGATTGGACAAAAACCTAAATGGACTAGAATAAGCCTAGGGAGGACGAAAATGACCTAAATATTAACCCGATGACACAAATACCCCTATTGGATGCACAAGATTGGTTAAAAACCATAAGGAGGATGAAAATGACCTAAATGTTAATCCAACGAATCAAACACAACTACTGGATGCACATGATTGGTTAAGATTACTCTTTGGACTAGAATAAGCCTATGGAGGACGAATATGACCTAAATGCAAATCCAATGTCACAAATGAACTTATTGGATGCAAAAGATTGGAGAAAAATCTTAAATGAACACAAATAAGCGTACGGAGGACGAAAATGACTTAAATGTTAATCCAATGACACAAACACACCTATTGGATGCTCAAGATTGATTAAAACCCCTAATTGGACTAGAATAAGTCTAGAGAGAACGAAAATGACCTAAATGTTAATCCAATGACACAAATGAACTTATAGGATGCACATAATTTGTTAAATCCCCTAATTGGACTAGAATAAGCCTACGGAGGATGAAAATGACCTATATATTAATCAAATCGGACAAACACGCCTATTGAATGCAGAAGATTGGTAAAAATTCCTAATTGGAGTACAATAAGCCTAGGGAGGACGAATATAACCTAAATGTTAATCCAATGACACATATGAACTTATTTGATGCAAAAGAAAGGTTAAAAACGCTTAATGGACGACAATAAGCCCAAGGAGGATGGAAATGATCTAAATGTTAGTATAATGACACAAACACAACTATTGGATGCACAAGATTGGTTAAAAACCATAATTTGACTAGATCAAGCATAAAGAGAATGAAAATAACCTAAATATTAATCCAATGACACAAACACAGCTATAGGATGCACAAGATTGGTTAAAAACCCTAATTAGACTAGAATAAGCCTATAGAGGACAAAAATGACATAAATATTAATCTAATGACACATATGAACTTATTGGATGCACAAAATTGGACAAAAACCCTAAATGGACTATAATAAGCGTTGGGAGGACGAAAATGACCTAAATGTTAATCCAATGACACAAACACACGTATTGGATGCACAATGTCGCGTCCGGTTTGTCCGCGAAAAAGGAGTCGCCACCAATTTTATTTTTATTAAAGGAAAAATTGGATAAAACCTAAAATAATATTTTTGAACCAAAAATTTGGATTCGGAGAGTCGATTACGAGTACAATTATTTAACACCTATGAACGACCGTTAAAGACGGTTACCCTAATAAATTATATACAACTATTAATATTTATTTATTTACAATTTTTACCCCAATAAAAAAAAAATAGAGAGGACAAAAATGACCTAAATGTTAATCCAATGACACCAACACAGCCTTATAGGATGCATCAGGATTTGTTAAAACCCCTAATTGGACTAGAATAAGCATAAGGAGGACGAAAATGACCTAAATGTTAATGTAATGACACAAATGAAATTATAGGATGCACATGATTGGTTAAAACCCCTAATTGGACCAGAATAAGCCTATGGAGGAAGAAAATGACCTAAATATTATCCAATGGCCCAAACACGACAATTGGATGCAAAAGATTTGTTAAAAATACTAATTGGACTAGAATAATCCTAGGGAGGAAGAAAACTACCTAATTGTTAATCCAATAACACAAACACACCTATGGGATGCATAAGATTGGTTAAAAACCCTAATTTAACTAGAATAACTCTAGAGATGACGAAAATGACCTAAATGTTAATCCAATGACACAAATGCACTTATAGGATGTACAAGATTTGTTAAAACCCCTAATTGGACTAGAGTAAGCCTATAGAGGACGAAGATGACCTAAATATTAATCCAATGGCAAAAACACGCCTATTGGATGCACACGATTGGTTAAAAATCTTAATTGGATTGCCATAAGGCTAAGGAGGACGAATATAACCTAAATGTTAATCCAATGACACAAATGAATTTTTTGGATGGACGAAAATGACCTAAATATTAATCCAATGACAGAAACACACCTATTAGATGCACAACATTGGTTAAGAACCCTAATTGAACTAGAATAAGCCTAGGGATGACTAAAAATGAAATAAAGGTTAATCCAATGACACAAATGAACTTATTGGATGCACAAGAGTGGACAAAAACCCTAAATGGAATAGAATAAGCCTAGGGAGGATGAAAATGAGCTAAATGTTAATCCTATAAGTCAAGGGAAGACGAAAGTAACCTCATTGTTAATTGAAAAACACTACTGAACTTATTGGGTGCACAAGATTGGTTAAAAACACTAAATGGACTAGGATAAGCCTAGGGGGGACGAAAACGACCTAAATGTTAATCCAATGACACAAATCAACTTTTTGGATGCAAGAGATTAGACAAAAACCCTAAGTTAACAAGAATAAGCATAGGGAGGACGAAAATGACCTGAATATTATTCCAATGATACAAACACGCCTATTGGATGCACAAGATTGGTTTAAAAATCTAATTGGACTAGAATAATCTTAGGGAGGACGAAAATGACCTAAATGTTAATCCAATGACACAAATGAACTTTTAGGATGCACATGATTGGTTTAAACCTCTAATTGGATTAGAATAAGCCTACGGAGGATTAAAATGACCTAAATATTAATCCAATCGCCCAAACACGACTATTGGATGCAAAAGTTTGGTTAAAAATTCTAATTGGACTAGAGTATGCCTATGGAGGATGAATATGACCTAAATGTTAATCCTGTGACAAAAACATAACTATGGGATGCATAAGATTGGTAAAATATGCTAATTGGACTAGAATAAACTTTTCAGATGTAAAAGATGGGAGAAAAACCATAAATGAAAAAGAATTAGCTCATGGAGGACGAAAATGACCTAAATGTCAATCCAATGTCCCAAACCCACCTATTGGATGCACAAGATTGGTTATAAACCGTAATTTGACTAGAATAAGCCTAGAGAGGACGAAAATGACCTAATTGTTCATCCAATGACACTAATGAACTTATAGGATGCTCAAGATTTGTTAAAACCCCTAATTGGACTAGAATAGGCCTACAGAGGACGAAAATGACCTAAATATTAATCCAATGGCAAAAACACGCCTATTGGATGCTCAAGATTGGTTAAAAATCCTAATTAGATTGCAATAAGATGCACAACATTGGTTAAAAACCCTATAATTGCACTAGAATAAGCATTAGGAGGACGAAAATGACCTGAATGTTAATCCAATGAAACAAACACAACTATTGG
>PGWS01037189.1:0-18261 GCA_002896235.1 Cicer reticulatum | reverse complement strand
ATTGTTTAGAAACCCTAAATGGACTATGATAAGCCTAGGGAGGACGAACAAGACCTAAATGTTAATGCAATGAAACAATGACACAAACACACTTATTGGGTGCATAGGATTGGTTAAAAACCCTAAATCGACCAGAATAAGCCTTGGGAGGACGAAAAATGATCTAAATGTTAATCAACTGACCCAAACACACTTATCGGGTGCATAAGATTGGTTAAAAATCCTAAATGGATTAGAATAAGCCTAGGGTGCAAGAAAATGACATAAATGTTAATGCAATGAGACAAACAAAGTTATTAGATGCATAAGATTGGTTAAAAACCCTAAACGGATTAGAATAAGCCTATGGAGGACGAAACTGACCTAAATGTCAATCCAATGGCACAAACGCACTTATCGGATAGACAAGATTGTTTTAAACCCTAAATGGACTAGAATAAGCCTAGGGAGGATGAAAATGACCTAAACGTAAAGGTAATGTCACAAACACACTTATTGGATGCATAACATTGGTTAAAAACCTTAAATGGAATAGAATAAACCTAGGAAGGACGAAAATGACCTCTACGTTAATCCAACGACACAAACGCACTTATTGGATGCACAAGATTGGTTTAAAACCCTAAATGGATTATATTAAGTCAAAGGATGACGAAAATTACCTAAATGTTAATCCAATGACACAAACACACTTATCAAGTGCATAAGATTGGTTAAAAACCCTAAATGGATTAGAATAAGTCTAGGGAGCACGAAAATGAACTAAATTTTAATGCAATGACACAAACAAACTTATTTGATGCAAAAGATTGGTTAAAAATCCCTTAACGGGTTAGAATAAACCTAGCGAGGACGAAATTGACCTAAATGTTAATCCATTGACATAAACGCACTTATTGGATGCACAAGATTGGTTTAAAACCCTAAAATGAACTAGAGTAAGCCTAAGGAGGACAAAAATGACCTAAATGTTATTACAATGAAACAAACATATTTATTGGGTGCATAAGATTCGTTAAAAACCCTAAATGGACTAGAATAAGCATAGGGAGGACGAAAAATACCTAATTACTAATCCAGTGACCCAAATACATTTATTTGGTGCATAAGATTAGTTAAAAACCCTAAATGTATTAGAATAAGCCTAGGGAGGACGAAAATGACCTAAATGTTAAGCCAATGACGTAAACGCACTTATTGGATGCCCAAGATTGTTTAAAAACCTAAAACGGACTAGAGTAAGCATAAGGAGGAAAAAAATGACCAAAATGTTAATCCAAAGACAAAAATACACTTATTGCATGCGTAAAATTGGTTAAAAATTCGAAATGGATTAGAATAAGCCTAGAGAGGACGAAAATGTCCTAAATTGAAATGCACTGACACAAGCACACTTATTGGATGCATAAGATTGGTTAATAACCCTAACTAGAATAGAATAAGCCTAGGGGGGGCGAAAATTACCTCAATGTTAATCCAATGACACAAACACACTTATTGGATGCATAAGATTGTTTAAAAACCTAAAATGGATTTGAATAAGCTTAGGGAAGACGAAAATGACCTAAATGTTAATTCAATGACACAAACTCGCTTATTGGATGCAAAAGATTGGTTTAAAATCCTAATTGGAGCACAGTAAGTCAAAAGGTGACGAAAATGACTTAATCCAATGATACAAACACACTATTTGACTGCCTAAGATTGGTTAAAAACCCTAAATGGACTAGAGTAAGTGTAACACCCCGATAAAATAAAACTTTAAAATAAATAAGGTAACACACGTTTGGATAAATATTTAAGTCGTAATACAACGACAACTAAGTCACATCAGAATTTACGAGCAGCGGAAAAATTCTTAATCCATGAATTCAAAATATATACATAACAAAAGTAGTACAGTCTTCCAGTTTAAAAGTAAATGCAACCCAAAAGAAAGACATCCGTTCCCTCTGTGACGACCTAGTCTGATCATTTTACAAAACAACTAAACACCCTGAGTGATCTCCATGCGCCCCGTGAGATCCTCCTAAGTAGCTGCAGTCAAGCGTCCCATCTCCATTTCCGTCCGTAGGGTACGAACTGGTAGGATCGTCCTGACTCTCATCTGAGGCAAAGCCCAGATTTCACAATAATTGTGAAGGTCACCAACCGAAAATAACAGTTAACACATAACATTTAAGTTTTAAATGCTAAAAATAACTTTTCAACTAAGCATGCACCTTATCAGGATTTTCAATATGCGAAAAGTTCATACAATACTTTGCCAATTAAAAATGAAAGCAAAATGAAGTTCTCAATCCCCTAATGAAAACATAACAAATCAAGACATGGATAAGTTAATGAGTAATCAAACATCTAACTCAAACTGAGGATTTTCACTGAGCCAATCGATTGGGAAATCGATTGGGGTGAAGGATTTTAGTGAAAACAAAATCCTAGGCTGAAATCAATCGATTGGGAAATCGATTGAGTGAGTACTGAGCCCCCTGGTTTTAAGCCAATCGATTTCCAAATCGATTTGGTCGAATATGGCTGAGTCCCTGACTTAAGGCCCAATCGATTGGGCAATCAATTTCGTAAAGGATTTTTGAAAACTGATTACGAAATCGATTGGCTAATCGATTTTGTCAATTTGGCCAAGCCCTGTTTACCCATCCAATCGATTGGGAAATCGATTTCCCTGTGTTATTCTTTCAAAAATTCATAACTAACTCAATCACATTCATACATAATCTCAAATCCTAACACTTAGCACTGATAACGCAATCGCTACAACATCATTAGTTTCGAAATAGTATTGCAAGCAAACATGTTATCACCAAATTCCAAACATAACACTTAACATTTTATAACACAATTAATACAACATCATGGGTTTCAAAATGGTATTGCAATCCAACATGTTATCACCAAATTCCAAAACATAACACTTATAAACACAATTACTACACACATACCAAATGAACCAACAATTCACAAATTTAACAGGGTGTAGTCTCTCACGGACAAACACCTGTGCAGTCTCTCACGGGCAAACACAATTCCCTCAGGAACGTAAGTCGTAAACGTACCACCTATCACGGGTCAGTACTGTTTACCGAGGTGCCACCTATCCCGGGTCAGCACAACTTACCAAACGTAAATCGTAAACGTACTGTCTATCACGGACCCGTACCGTTTACCAAGGTGCCACCTATCGCGGGTCAGCACGATTTACCAAAACATACATAAGTGAACGAGACATTAAGAGATTCCCCGTTCTTAATTCTCATCTAACTTAAACCAAGGCGTAGTCTCTCACGGACAAACCCCTGTGCAGTCTCTCACGGACAAAACACAATTCCCTCAGGAACGTAAGTCGTAAACGTACCACCTATCACGGGTCAGTACTGTTTACCGAGGTGCCACCTATCCCGGGTCAGCACAACTTACCAAACGTAAATCGTAAACGTACTGTCTATCACGGACCCGTACCGTTTACCAGGTGCCACCCATCCCGGGTCAGCACGATATACCAAAGCACACATAAGTAAACGAGACATTTAAGAGATTCCCCATTCTTAATTCTCATTAACTTAACGATTTTCAAAACAAAACATTCAGTAAATAAGTCATTAAGAGATTCCCCATTCTTAATACTCATTTACTGAAACGATTTTTCAAAAACAAAATATAAGTAACTGAGACATTAAGAGATTCCCCATTCTTAACGCCCAGTTAACTTAAACAATTTTCAAAAACAAATATTAAGTAACCGAGACATTAAGAGATTCCCCATTCTTAACGCCAGTTAACTTAAACGATTTTCAAAACAAATATTAAGTAACCGAGACATTAAGAGATTCCCCATTCTTAACGCCCAGTTAACTTAAACGATTTTCAAAAACAAATATTAAAGTAACCGAGACATTAAGAGATTCTCCATTCTTACCCATTCTTAACGCCCAGATAACTTAAACGATTTTCAAAAACAAAATATTAAGTAACCGAGACATTAAGAGATTCCCCATTCTTAACGCCCAGTTATCTTAAACGATTTTCAAAAACAAATATTAAGTAACCGAGACATTAAGAGATTCCCCATTCTTAACGCCCAGTTAACTTAAACGATTTTCAAAAACAAATATTAAGTAACCGAGACATTAAGAGATTCCCATTCTTAACGCCCAGTTATCTTAAACGATTTTTACAAACAAAACACACATTAAGTAAATAAGACATTAAGAGATTCCCCATTCTTAATACTCATTTAACTTTAATGGTTTTCAAATTCCACACAAAACAAACTCAAACAAATCCTCACATTCAATTCATAATTCACACCAAAACACATCAATCAACAAACATCAAGTATGAACATGCCCAATACGATGAACAAAAATCAACATAATAAATTTCATTATTCAAAATCTTACATACATGAGGAAAAAATCATTTTTCCCAAAACAATACTCCAATCCTAACACAATTCGTTTCCACACAACCACAGATAAGGCCCTAGATGCAAACTAAAAGTTTGGAAGGAGCCTTTACCTTCGCGTTAACTCTAACGTGCGTTTCCCGGTTACCGCGAGCAAATCCGGTAAAATCTGCGCTCGCAACGTCGCCTCCAAATTGGTCCCCTAGCACCGTAGCGTGGGTAGTGAGCAACTATCCCTTCTAACTCTTCGCGAAATGAAGCTTTGGATCTAGAAGAAACGGAGGGGTTTGTGTTTGAATCTCAAATACCGTTTTTCTTCGTTTCGGATCAAAGAGGAAGAGTGGAGTTGCGAAACCTTTGTTCTAACTCTCACCCAACCTTGGGTTACTAGTTTTGAAGAAAAGAAAGCGACGAAAATGAAAACGGAGAAGGAGGAAAAATGGGTCACGGTTGATCAGAGGAAGAAGATGGAAAATTCGAATTTTCTTTCCTTCCTTTTTCCTTTCTTTGTTTTTCCTTCCTTTCTATTTCCTTCTTTCTTTATATAACCTTTCTTCCTTTTCCTTCTTCTAATTTCCTTTCTTTCTATTCTCTCAAGCAAACATATATATATATATATATATATTATATATATATATATAACATTAATTATATATATATATATATATATATATATATATAGTTAAATATAACTTACAAATATCTCAAAATATCTAGATATTTGTTAAATTACCATTTCACCCGTAACGCATTAAATTCTCCGTAAAGGATTTACCGCACTTAATTTAAATTTATTTATCGATGAGTAATTCTAAACGGTGTCAAAATAACTTTTGATCCTATAAACTCCATAATATTATTAACTTTGGCTAAAAAGCCTCCGAGCCAAAATCCAAAACATATAAAATACATAAAGTGTACTTTAAAATTATGGGTCTTACAGTAAGCCTAAGGAGGACAAAAATTGACCTATATGTTAATCCAATGACACAAACACACTATTTGGGTGCATAAGATTGGTTAAAAACCCTAAATAGATTAGAATAAGCCTAGGGAGGACGAAAATGACCTAAGTGTTAATACAATGACACAAACACACTTATCGGGTGCATAAGACTAGTTAAAATCACTAAATGGCATAGAATAAGCCTAGGGAGGACGAAAATGGCTTATATGTCAATCCAATAACACAAACGCACTAATTGGCTACACAACATTGTTTAAAAACCCTAAATGGCCTAGGATAAGCATAGGGAGGACGAAGATGTTAAATATTAATCCAATGACACAAACACAATTATTGGGTGCATAAGATTGGTTAAAAACCTTAAATGTATTAGAATAAGCCTAAGAAGTACGAAAATGACGCAATTATTGGATGCTCAAGATTGTTTAAAAACTATAAATGTATTCGAATAAGCCTAGGGACGAAGAAAATAACCTAATTGGTAATTCAATGACACAAACTCACTTATTGGATGCATAAGATTGGTTTAAAACCCTCAATGGACTACAATAAGTCGAAGGCTGACAAAAATAACCGAAATGATAATCCAATGACACAAACACACATATTGGGTGCATAAAATTGGTTAAAAACCCTAAATGTATTAAAATAAGCCTAGGGAAGACGAAAATGACATAAATGTTAAGCCAATGACATAAACACACTTAATGGATGCACAACATTATTTAAAAACCTAAAATGAACTAGAGTAAGCCTAAGGAGGACGAAAATGACCTAAATGTTAATGCAATAAAACAAACACACTTATTGGATGCATAAGATGGTTAAAAACCGCAAATGGATTAGAAAAAGCCTAGGGAGGTAGAAGCTTACCTAAATTTTAATCCAATGACACAAACACACTTATTAGGTGCATAAGATTGGTTAAAACCCCTAAATGGACTAGAATAACTTTTGGGAGAACCAAAATGACCTCAATGTTAATCCAATGACCCAACCACACTTATCGGGTGCATAAGATTAGTTAGAAACCCTAAATGGATTACAATAAGTCGAAGGATGACGAAAATTACCTATATGCTAATTCAATGACATAAACACACTTATCGGGTGTATAAGATTGGTTAAAAACCCTAAATGGATTAGAATAAGCCTATGGAGGACAAAAATGACCTAAATGTTATTGCAATGGCAGAAACACACTTATTAGATGCATAGGATTGGTTAAAAAACCTAAATGGACTAGGATAAGCCTATGCATCACGAAAATGACCTAAATGTTAGACCAACGCCACAAACAAAATAATTGGGTGCATAAGATTGGTTAGAAACCCTAAATGGATTAGATTTAGCCTAGGGAGGACAAAAATGACCTATATGTTATTGCAATGACACAAACACACTTATTAGATACATAAGATTTGTTAAAAAACCTAAATGCATTAGATAATAAGCCTAGGGAGGACGAAAATGACCTAAATGTCAATCCAATGACACAAACGCACTTATTGGATACACAAGATTGTTTAAAAACCCTAAAATGGACTAGAATAAGCCTAGGCAGGACGAAAATGACCTAAATGTTCATCCAATGACACAAACACACTTATTGGGTGCATAAGATTGGTTAAAAACCCTAATTGACTAGAGTAAGCCAAGGGTGGACGAAAATGACCTAAATGTTAATCCAATGACCCAAATACACTTATCGGGTCCATAAGACTGGTTAAAACCCTAAATGGATTAGAATAAGTCTAGGGAGCACGAAAATGACCTAGATGTTTATGCAATGACCCAAATAAATTAATTAGATGCATAAGATTGGTTAAAAACCCTAAACATATCAGAATAAGCCTATGGATGACGAAAATGACCTAAATGTCAATACCATGACTCAAACACACTTATTGGTGCATAAGATTGGTTAGAAACCCTAAATGTATTAGATTAAGCCTATGGAGGAAGAAAATTACATAAACTTTAATCGAATCACATAAACGCACACACTTATTAGATGCATAAGATTGGTTAGAAACCCTAAATGGATTACAATAAGTCGAAGGATGACGAAAATTACCTAAATGTTAATTCAATGACATAAACACACTTATCGGGTGCATAAGATTGGTTAAAAACTCTAAATGGATTAGAATAAGCCTATGGAGGACAAAAATGACCTAAATATTATGGCAATGGCAGAAACACACTTATTAGATGCATACGATTGGTTAAAAAACCTAAATGGACTAGGATAAGCCTATGCATCACGAAAATGACCTAAATGTTAGACCAACGCCACAAACAAAATAATTGGGTGCATAAGATTGGTTAGAAACCCTAAATGGATTAGATTTTGCCTAGGGAGGACAAAACTGATCTTAGTGTTAATCCAATGACAGAAACACACTTATCGGGTGTATATGAATGGTTAAAAACCCTAAATTAATTGGAATTAGTCTAGGGAGCACGAAAGTGGCCTATATTTTAATGCAATGACACAAACGAACTTATTAGATGCATAAGATTGGTTAAAAACCCCTAAATGGATTAGAATAAGCCAAGGGAGGAAGAAAATGATCAAAATGTTAATCCAATGACACAAACACACTTATTGGGCGCATAAGATTGCATAAAAATCCTAAATGTATTGGAATAAGTCTAGGGAGGACGAAATTGACCTAAATGTTAATCAAATGACATAAATGGATTTATTGGATGCACAAGATTGTTTAAAAATCTAAAACGGATTAGGGTAAGCCTAAAGAGGACGAAAATGACCTCAATGTTAATCCAGTGACAAAAATACACTTATTGCATGCATTATATTTGTCAAAAATTCTAAATGGATTAGAATAAACTTTGGGACGAAGAAAATGACCTAAATGTAAATGCAATGACACAAACACACTTATTGGATGCGTAAGATTGGTTAAAAACCCTAACTGGAATAGATTAAGCCTAGGGAGGACGAAAATTACCTCAATGTTAATCCAATGACACAAAAACACTTATTGGACGCATAAGATTGTTTAAAAACCCTAAGTGAATTTGAATAAGCCTACAGACGACGAAAATGACTTAAATGTTAATTCAATGACACAAACTCACTTATTGGATGCACATGATTGGTTTAAAACCCTTATTGGACTATAATATGTCGAAAGGTGACGAAAAAGACCTAAATGCCAATCCAATGATTCAAACACACTTATTGGAGGATAAGATTCATGAAAAACCCTTAATGGACTAGAATAAGCCTAGGGAGGACAAAAATCACCTAAATGTTAATCCAATGATACAAACACACTTATAGGGTGCATAAGATTGGTTAAAACCCAAAAATGTATTAGAATAAGCCTAAGGAGGATGAAAATGATTGAAATGTTAATCCAATGATAAAAACTCACTTAATGGATGCACCAGATTGTTTAAAAACCTTAAATGGACTAGAGTATGGCTAAAGAGGACGAAAATTGACCTAAATGTTAATCCAATGACACAAACACACTAATTGGGTGCGTAAGATTGGTTAATAACCTAAATAGATTAGAATAAGCCTAGGGAGAACGAAAATGACCTAAGTGTTAATCCACTAACACAACTAAACTTATCGGGTGCATAAGACTGGTTAAAAACACTAAATGGATTATAACAAGCCTAGGGAGCATGAAAATGACCTAAATGTTAATGCAATGACACAAACAAACTTATTAGATGCATAAGATTGGTTAAAAACAATAAATGGATTAGAATAAGCGTAGGGAGGACGAAATTGACTTATATGTCAATCCAATGACACAATCACACACTTATTGGGTACACAACATTGTTTAAAAACCCTATTAGACTATGATAAGCGTAGGGAGGACGAAATTGATCTAAATGGATTAGAATAAGCCTAGGGAGGTCGAAAACGACCTAAATGTTAATCAAATGATACAAAACACACTTACTGCATGCATAAGATTGGTTAAAAACCCTAAATGGAATAGAATAACCCTAAGGGAGGAGGACGAAAATGACCTAAATGTTGTTCCAATGACACAAACGCACTTATTTGGATGCACTAGATTGTTTAAAAAGACTAAATGGATTAGAATAAGCGTAGGGACGATGAAAATGACCTAAATGGTAATTCGATGACACAAAATCACATATTGGATGCACAAGATTGGTTTAAAACCCTAAATGGACTACAGTAAGTCGAAAGATGATGAAAATGACCTAAATGTATATTAATTTGGTAATGCAAACACACTTATTGCATGCATAAGATTGGTTAAAACCCTAAACTGACTAGAATAAGCCTAGGGAGGACGAAAATGACCTAAATGTTAATTCAATGACACAAACACACTTATTGGGTGCATAAGATTTGTTAAAATCCCTAAATGTATTAGAATAAGCTTAGGGAGGACTAAAATGACCTAAATGTTAATCCAATGACAAAAATGTACTTATTGAATGCACAAGATTGTTTAAAAAGCTAAAATGGACTAGAGTAAGCCTAAGGAGGACGAAAATGACATAAATGTTAATGTAATGAAATAACCACACTTATTGGATGCATAAGATTGGTTAAAAAACCTAAATGGATTAGAATAAGCCTAGGGAGGTCGAAAACGACATAAATGTTAATCCAATGACATAAATACACTTATTGCTTGCATAAAATTGGTTTGAAACCCTTACTGGATAAGAATATGCCTAGGAAGGAAGAAAATGACCTAAATATAAATGTAATAACACAAACACACTTATTGGATGCATAAGATCGGTTAAAAACCCTAAAAGGAAAAGAAAAAGCCTAGTGAGGACGAAAATGACCTCAATGTTAATCCAATGACACAAACGCAATTATTGGATGCACAAGATTGTTTAAAAACCCTAAATGTATTCGAATAAGCCTAGGGAAAACGAAAATAACCTAAATGTTAATTCAATGACACAAATTCACTTATTGCATGCACAATATTGGTTTAAGAACCGCAACAGACTACAATAAGTTGAAGGATGATGAAAATGACCTAAATGTTAATACAATGACATAAACACGCTTATTAGATGGATAAGATTGGTTAAAAACCGTAAATTGATAAGAATATGCCTAGGGAGGACGAAAATAACCTAAATGTCAATCCAATGACTCAAACACACTTATTGGATACACAACATTGTTTAAAAACCTTAAATGGACTAGGATAAGCCTAACGAGGACGAAAGAGATATAAATGTTAATCCACTAACACAAACACACTTATTGGGTGCATAAGATTGGTTTAAAACTCTAAATGGATTAGAATAAGCCTAAGGAGGACGAAAATCACCTAAATGTTAGTCCAATGACTCAAACGCACTTATTCGATGCACAAGATTGTTTAAAAACCTATAATGGACTAAAGTAAGCCAAAGGAGGAAGAAAATCACCTAAATGTTAATGCAAAGAAAAAACCACACTTATTGGATGCATAAGATTGGTAAAAAACTCTAAATCGACTAGAGTAAGGCTAGGGAGGACGAAAATGACCTAAACGTAAAAGCAATGACCCAAACACACTTAATGGATGCATAAGATTGGTTAAAAACCATAAATGGAATAGAATTATCCTACAAAGGACGAAAATTACCTCAATGTTAATCCAATGACAAAACGCACTTATAGAATGCACAACATTGTTAAAAACCCTAAATGGATTCCAATAAGCCTAGGGACGACAAAAATGACCTAAATGTTAAATCAATGACACAAAGTCACTTATTGGATGCACAAGATTGGTTTAAAACCCTAAATGGACTACAATAAGTCGAAAGATGACGGAAATGACCCAAATGTTAATTCAATGATAAAAACACACTTATTGGATGAATAAGATTAGTTAAAAACCCTAAATGTACTAGAATAAGCCTAGGGAGGACGAAAATGGCCTAAATGTTAATCCAATGACACAAACACACTTAAAGGGTGCATAATATTGGTTAAAAACCATAAATGTATTAGAATAAGCCTAGGGAGGACGAAAATAACCTAAATGTTAATGCAATTGTAGAAATGCACTTATTGGATGCACAAGCTGTTTAAAAACCTAAAATCGACTAGAGTAAGCCTAAGGAGGACGAAACTGACCTTAATGTTAATGCAATAATAAAACACACTTATTGGATGTATAAGATTGGTTAAAAACCGTTAATGGATTAGAATAAGCGTAGGGAGGTCAAAAATGACCAAAATTTTAATCCAATGAAACAACCACACTTATTGGATGCATAAGATTGGTTAAAAACCCTAAATGGATTAGAATAAGCGTAGGGAGGTCGAAATCGACCTAAATATTAATCCAATGACACAAACACACTTATTGCGTGCACAAGATTGGTTAAAAACTCTAAATGGAATAGAATAAGCCTAGGAAGGACGAAAATCACCTCCATGTTAATCCAATGATACAAACGCACTTATTGGATGCACAAGATTGTTAAAAACCCTAAATAGATTCGAATAAGCCTAGGGACGAAGAAAATGACCTAAATGTTAATTCAATGACACAAACTCACTTATTGGATGCACAAGATTGGTTTAAAACCATAAATGCACTACAATAAGTCGAAATATGTTGAAAATGACCTAAATGTTAATCCAATGATACAAACACACTTATTAGATGCATAAGATTAGTTAGAAACCCTAAATGGATTACAATAAGTCGAAGGATGACGAAAGTTACCTAAATGTTAATTCAATGACATAAACACACTTATCGGGTGCATAAGATTGGTTAAACATCCTAAATGGATTAGAATAAGCCTATGGAGGACAAAAATGACCTAAATGTTATTGCAATGGCAGAAACACACTTATTAGATGCATAGGATTGGTTAAAAAACCTAAATGGACTAGGATAAGCCTATGAATCACGAAAATGACCTAAATGTTAGACCAACGCCACAAACAAAATAATTGGGTGCATAAGATTGGTTAGAAACCCTAAATGGATTGGATTTAGCCTAGGGAGGACAAAAATGACCTAAATGTTATTGCAATGACACAAACACACTTATATGATACATAAGATTTGTTAAAAATCCTAAATGCATTATAATAAGACTAGGGAGGACGAAAATGACCTAAATGTCAATCCAATGACACAAACGCACTTATTGGATACACAAGATAGTTTAAAAACCATAAATGGACTAGAATAAGCCTAGGCATGACGAAAATGACCTAAATTTCATCCCAATGACACAAACACACTTATTGGGTGCATAAGATTGGCTAAAAACCCAAAATTGACTAGAGTAAGCCAAGGGTGGACGAAAATGACGTAAATGTTAATCCAATGACCCAAATACACTTATCGGGTCCATAAGACTGGTTAAAATCCCTAAATGGATTAGAATAAGTATAGGGAGCACGAAAATGACCGAGATTTTAATGCAATGACCCAAATAAATTAATTAGATGCATAAGATTGGTTAAAAACCCTAAACATATCAGAATAAGCCTATGGACGACGAAAATGACCTAAATGTCAATACAATGACTCAAACACACTTATTGGGTGCATAAGATTGGTTAAAAACCCTAAATGATTAGATTAAGCATATGGGAGGACGAAAATTACATAAATTTTAATCGAATGACATAAACGACACACTTATTAGATGCATAAGATTGGTTAAGAAACCCTAAATGGATTACAATAAGTCGAAGGATGACGAAAATGACCTAAATGTTAATCAATGACATAAACACACTTATCGGGTGCATAAGATTGGTTAAAAAACCTAAATGGATTAAAATAAGCCTATGGAGGACAAAAATGACCTAAATATTATTGCAATGGCAGAAACACACTTATTAGATGCATAAGATTGGTTAAAAACCTAAATGGACTAGGAATAAGCCTATGCATCACGAAAATGACCTAAATGTTAGAATCCATCGCCACAAACAAACTAATTGGATGCATAAGATTGGTTAGAAAACCCTAAATGGATTAGATTAAGCCTAGGGAGGACAAAACTGATCTAAATGTTTATCAAATGACACAAACACACTTATTGGGTGCACAAGATTGGTTAAAAACCCTAAATGGATTAGAATTAGTCTACGGAGGACGAAAATGGCCTATATTTTAATGCAATGACACAAACGAAACTTATTAGATGCATAAGATTGGTTAAAAACCCTAATGGATTAGAATAAGCCAAGGGAGGACGAAAATGATCAAAATGTTAATCCTATGACACAAACACACTTATTGGATGCATAAGATTGCATAAAAACCCTAAATGTATTCGAATAAGTCTAGGAGAGACGAAAATGACCTAAATGTTAATCCAAATGACATAAATGGATTTATTGGATGCACAAGATTGTTTAAAAATCTAAAACGGATTAGGGTAAGCCTAAAGAGGACGAAAATGACCTCAATGTTAATCCAAAAAACCTAAATGACAAAAATGAACTTATTGCATGCATTAGATTTGTCAAAAAACTCTAAATGGATTAGAATAAACTTAGGGAGGAAGAAAATGACCTAAATGTAAATGCAATGACACAAACACACTTATTGGATGCACAAGATTGGTTAAAAACCCTAATTGGAATAGATTAAGCCTAGGGAGGACGAAAATGACCTCAATGTTAATCCAATGACACAAAAGTACTTATTGGACACATAAGATTGTTTAAAAACCCTAAATGAATTCGAATAAGCCTACAGACGACGAAAATGACCTAAATGTTAATTCAATGACACAAACTCACTTATTGGATGCACACATGATTGGTAAAACCCTTATTGGACTATAATATGTCGAAAGGTGACGAAAAAGACCTAAATGTTAATCCAATGACAACAAAAACACTTATTGATGACATAAGATTGGTTAAAAACCCTAAATGGACTAGAATAAGCCTAGGGAGGACAAAAATGACCTAAATGTTAATCCAATGACACAAACACACTTATTAGATGCATAAGATTGGTTAAAACCCTAAATGGATTAGAATAAGCCTAAGGGAGGACGAAAATGACCTAAAATGTTAATCCAATGATACAAAACTCACTTATTGGATGCACAAGATTGTTTAAAAACCTTAATTGGACTAGAATATGGCTAGGGAGGACGAAAATGACCTAAATGTTAATCCAATGACACAAACACACTAATTGGATGCATAAGATTGGTTAATAACCTAAATAGACTAGAATAAGCCTAGGGGAGGACGAAAATGACCTAAGTGTTAATCCAATGACACAAATAAACTTATCGGGTGCATAAGACTGGTTTAAAACCCTAAATGGATTATAACAAGCCTAGGGAGCATGAAAAATGACCTAAATGTTAATGCAATGACACAAAACAAACTTATTAGATGCATAAGATTGGGTTAAAAACAATAAATGGATTAGAATAAGTGTAGGAAGGACGAAATTGACTTATATGTCAATCCAATGACATAAACACACTTATTGGGTACACAAGATTGTTTAAAAACCTAAAATGGCCTATGATAAGCGTAGGGAGGACGAAAGTGAGGATTAGAATAAGCCTTGGGAGGTCGAAAATGACCTAAATGTTAATCAAATGATACAAAGACACTTACTGCATGCATAAGATTGGTTAAAAACCCTAAATGGAATAGAATAACCCTAGGGAGGACGAAAATAACCTCAATGTTGATCCAATGACACAAACGCACTTGTTGGATGCACTAGATTGTTTAAAAAGACTAAATGGATTAGAATAAGCCTAGGGACGATGAAAATGACCTAAATGGTAATGATGACACAAAACATATTGGATGCACAAGATTGGTTAAAAACCCTAAATGGACTACATAAGTCGAAAGATGATGAAAATGACCTAAATGTTAATTGGTGATGCAAACACACTTATTGGATGCACAAGATTGGTTAAAACCCTAAATGGACTAGAATAAGCCTAGGGAGGACGAAAATATCTGAAATGTTAATCCAATTACACAAATAAACTTATTGGATGCATAAGATTGGTTAAAACCCTAATTGGACAAGAATAAGCTTAGGGAGGACTAAAATGACCTAAATGTTCATCCAATGACACAAATGAACTTATTGGATGCACAAGATTGGTTAAAAACCTAAATTGGACAAGAGTAAGCCTAAGGAGGACGAAAATGACCTAAATGTTATCAATGACACAAATGACTTATTGGATGCATAAGATTGGTTAAAAAAACCTAATTGGGATTAGAATAAGCCTAGGGAGGTCGAAAATGACAAAATGTTAATCCAATGACATAAATACACTTATTGCTTGCATAAAATTGGTTTGAAACCCTTAATGGATAAGAATATGCCTAGGAAGGAAGAAAATGACCTAAATATAAATGTAATAACAGAAACACACTTATTGGATGCATAAGATCGGTTAAAAACCCTAAAAGGAAAAGAAAAAGCATAGTGAGGACGAAAATGACCTCAATGTTAATCCAATGACACAAACGCATTATTGGATGCACAAGATTGTTTAAAACCCTAAATGTATGAATAAGCCTAGGGAAAACGAAAAAACCTAAATGTTATTCAATGACTCAAATTCACTTATTGCATGCACAATATTGGTTTAAGAACCGCAACAGACTACAATAAGTTGAAGGATGATGAAAATGACCTAAATGTTAATACAATAACATAAACACGCTTATTAGATGCATAAGATTGGTTAAAAACCGTAAATTGATAAGAATATGCCTAGGGAGGACGAAAATGACCTAAATGTCAATCCAATGACACAAACACACTTATTGGATACACAACATTGGTTTAAAAACCCTAATTGGACTAGGTTTAAGCCTACGAGGACGGAAAAAGATATAAATGTTAATCCATGACACAAACACACTTATTGTGCATAAGATTGGTTAAAACTCTAAATGGATTAGAATAAGCCTAAGAGGACGAAAAATGACCTAAATGTTAGTCCAATGACACAAACGAACTTATTGGATGCACAAGATTGTTTAAAAACCCTAAATGGACTTAAGCCAAGGGAGGAAGAAAATGACCTAAATGTTAATCCAATGAAACAAATACACTTATTGGATGCATAAGATTGGTTAAAAACCCTAATTGGACTAGAATAGGCAGGGAGGACGAAAATGACCTAAATGTTCATCCAATGACACAAACAACTTAATGGATGCACAAGATTGGTTAAAAACCCTAAATGGAATAGAAATAAGCCTAGGTGGGACGAAAATTACCTAAATGTTAATCCAATGACAAAACGCACTTATTGGATGCACAAGATTGTTAAAAACCCTAAATGGGACTAGAATAAGCCTAGGGAAGGACAAAAATGACCTAAATGTTTAATCAATGACACAAAGTCACTTATTGATCACAATTGGTTTAAATTAACCACACTTAAGTTGAATGACACAAATGACCCATGAATTCAATGAATAAAAACACACTAAATGAATAAGATTAGTTAAAACCCTAAAGTACTGAATAAGCCTAGGGAGACGAAAATGGCCTAAATGTTAATCCAATGATTACAAACACACTTAAAGGGTGCATAATATTGGTTAAAAACCATAAATGTATTAGAATAAGCCTAGGGAGAGGACGAAATAACCTAAATGTTAATGCAATTGTAGAACACACTTATTGGATGCACAAGCTTTTTAAAAAACTAAAATCGACTAGAGTAAGCCTAAGGAGACGAAAATGACCTTAATGTTATCAATATAAAACACACCTTATTGGATGTATAAGATTGGTTAAACCGTTAATGGATTAGAATATGAGCGTAGGGAGGATCAAAAATGACCAAAATTTTTAATCCAATGAAAACAACCACACTTATTGGATTCATAAGATTGGTTAAAAACCCTAAATGGATTAGAATAAGCGTAGGGAGGTCGAAATCGACCTAAATATTAATCCAATGACACAAACACACTTATTGCGTGCACAAGATTGGTTAAAAACCCTAAATGGAATAGAATAAGCCTAGGAAGGACGAAAATCACCTCCATGTTAATCCAATGATACAAACGCACTTATTGGATGCACAAGATTGTTAAAAACCCTACAAAGATTCGAATAAGCCTAGGGACGAAGAAAGTATCTGACCTAAATGTTAATTCAATGACACAAAATCACTTATTGATGCACAAGATTGGTTAAAAACCATTAAATGCACTACAATAAGTCGAAATATGTTGAAATGACCTAAATGTTAATCCAATGATACAAACACACTTATTAGACGCATAAGATTGGTTAGAAACCCTAAATGGATTACAATAAGCCGACGAAAATTACCTAAATGTAGCCGTCCAATGACACTAATGACACTTATCAGCCTAAATGGATTAGAATAAGCTTGAAGGAGGACAACTAAATGACCTAATGCTATTTGCAATGGTTAGAAACACACTTATGATGCATAGATTTAGTTAAGCACCTAATGGCTTGGATAAGCCTATGCATCACAAAAATGACCTAAATGTTAGACCAACGCACAAACAAAATGGTGTGCAAGATTGGTTAGAAACCCTAAATGGATTAGATTTAGCCTGGGAGGACGAAAATGACCTAAATGTTATTCCGCAATGACACAAACACACTTATTAGTGACATAAGATTTTGTTAAAAATCCTAAATGCATTAAGCATAAGCCTAGGGAGGAACGAAAATGACTCTAAATGTCATCCAATGACACATAACACACTTCTATTGGATACACAGAATTGGTTATAAACCCTATGACTAGAATAACCTAGGCAGGACGAAAAAGACCTAAATTTCTCCCAAGACACAAACACCACTTAGACAATATTGCACTTATTGGATGCACAAGATTGTTTTAA
>PGWS01037188.1:0-33937 GCA_002896235.1 Cicer reticulatum | reverse complement strand
TTTGTTATGTTTCTTTTTGTCCAATTTTAGTTCTTATTTGTGTAGTTCATCGAATAATTGCCAAAGTCTCATACATTAAATTTTAGGTCATTTTTGTCTTTACTAGGTTAAGAGATTAGAGTTTAGGGTTTAGGTTTTATGTTTAAGGGTCTAGGTCTATTCTAGTCCATTTTGATTTTAATCAATGTATTTCATGAAATAATTAAAAAGCATAATTCTCAATGGATATAGATTTTAGGTCATTTTGTTGTTTACTAGGTGCAATCTATTTTCAAATAAAGTAATAATTAAATCTTTATTGACAACTATATTTCATTATTTGTTATTATTATGATCGTTTTGTAGTAATATTTTGCAATGAAGATAACCCTATATACTATAACCCGAACCTCAAAACCAAAACCTTAAACCTTAAAATCCTAAACCTTAAACCCTAAACCCTAAACACTAAACCCGAAAATCCTGAATCTTAAACTCTAAACCTTAATCCCTAAACGTGATTTCTTAAATCCTAAACACCCTAACACATTGAACCCCTAATAAAATAAAGATGTAATTATTACTTTATTTGACATCTCTATTTATTTTATATGTTATTTATTATATATTTGTTATAAAGTAAAAATTATAAATTGAAGATAATAATAACATAACATTAAATTAGAGTTGTCAAATAAAGTAATAATTACATATTTATTTGACAAATCTGTTTTTTATATGTTACGGATTTTAGTCCATTTTGTCAGGTGTACAAAAATCGCCCAAAGAGTCCAGATGAAAATGAGGAGTGGGAGAGACTTTTAGCATGCTTCTCCTAAATTTATAATTGTGTTTCGGGTTAGATTTCAAACACTACCCATCGCCTGGGAAGGAAATAAAAAATTTAGTCCATTTTTGTCGGGTGATACCAAAATCGCCCGAAAAGTCTAGATGAAATCGAGGACCAGGAAACCCTTATAGCATTCTTCTCCTAAATTTGTAACTCTATTTCGGGTTCTGCGTCAGATTTCAAACACTAACCATCGTTTCATCTGAAACTACGGACTTTGGTCCATTTTTGTTAGGTGGTAAGAAAATCGCCCGAAAAGCCCAGATGAAATCGAGGATCGGGAGACCCTTATAGCATTCCTCTCCAAAATTTATAACTGTGTTTCGGGTTCTGCGTCAGATTTCAAATACTGCCATCGTCTGGTATGAAAATATTGATTTTGGTCCTTTTTTGTCGAGGGTTACGAAAATCGCCCGAAAAATCCATATGAAATCCAGGACCAGAAGCCTCTTATTATAGCATTCTTCTCCTGAATTTATAATATTCTTCTTCTAAATTTATATATGTGTTTTGGGTTCTGCGCCAGATCTCAAACACTAGCAATCGTCTTGTCTGAAAATACTGATTTTGGTCTTTTTTTGCCTAGAGGGACGAAAATCGCCTGAAAAGTCCAAATGAAGTCAAAGACCGAGAGGCCCTTATATCATTCTTCTTCTAATTTATAATTTTCCTTCGGGTTCCGCTTTAGATTTCAAACAATAGCCATCGTCTTGTTCGAAAATACATATTTCGTCCATTTTAGTCGGGTGGTACGAAAATCGCTCGAAAAGACCCGATGAAATCGAGGACCGAGAGACCCTTATAGCATTCTTCTCTAAAATTTATAAACACTACCCATCGTCTGGTCCGAAAATGTAGATGTTGGTCCATTTTTGTCGAGGGGTATGAAAATCACCCGAAAAGACCAAATGAAATCGACGACCGCGAGACCATCCATCGTCTTGTACGAAAATACCCCGAAAAGTCTAGATGAAATCGAGGACTAGGAGACTGTTATAGTGTTCTTCTCCTAAATTTATAAACGTGATTCGGTTCCACATCAGATTTCAAGCACTATCCATTGCTTGTTCGAAAATACGAATTTCGGTCCATTTTTGTCATGTGTACGTGAGACCTTTATATCCTTATTCTCTAAAATTTATAACTGTGTTTCGGGTTCCGTGTCAGACTCCAAACACAAAACCATCATTTTGTTCAAAAATGCAGATATTGGTCCATTTTTGTAGGGTGGTACGAAAATTGTCCAAAAAATCTAGATGAATCGAAGACCTGGAGACCCTTATAACATTCTTCTCCAAAATTTGTAATTGTGTTTAGGGTTCTGCGCCAGATTTCAAACACTAAACATCGTTTAGTTTGAAGATACGAATTTTAGTCCGTTTTAGTTGGGTGGTACGAAAATCGCCAGAAAAGTCCAGATGAAATCGACGACCAGGAGACCCTTATAGCATTCTTCTCCAAAATTTATCACTGTTTATCGGGATCCACCCTAGCTTTTAAAACACTAGCCATCGTCTCGTCCAAAAATACGAATTTCTGTTCATTTTTTGTTGAGTGTTACGAAAATCGCCCGAAATGTCCAGATGAAAATCGAGGACCGAGAGACCCTTATAGAATTCTTCTCCTAAATTTATAACTGTGTTTCGGGTTCCGTGAAAATTTCAAACACTAATCATCGCTTTGTTCATAAATACAGATTTTGGTTCATTTTAGTAGGGTGGTACGAAAATAATCCAAAAAAGTCCAGATGAAATAGAGGACCGGGAGACCTTTATAACATTCTTCTCCAAAATTTATAATTGTGTTTTGGTTTTCGTGACAGATTTCAAAACACTACCCATCGTTTATTTCGAAATTACGAATTTTGGTCTATTTTAGTCGTGTGGTACGAAAATCTCTCGAAAAGACCAGAGTAAATCGAGGACCAGGAAACACTTATAACATTCTTCTCCAAAATTTATAATTGTGTTTCGGGTTCCGCATCAGAATTCAAACACTAGCCATCGTCTTGTATGAAAATACAGATTTCTGTCGATTTTTGTCGGGTTATTTAAAAATCGCCCGAAAAATCTAGATGAAATCGAGGACCAGGAGACCCTTATAGAATTCTTCGGGTTCTGCGTCTTATATTTCAAACACTAACCATCATTTGATCCGAAACTACGGACTTTGGTTCATTTTTATTGGGTGGTACGAAAATTGCCCAAAAAGTCTAGATTCAATCGAGTAGCGGCAAACCCTTATAGCATTCTTCTCCAAAATTTATAACTGTGTTTCAGGTTATGCGCCAGTTCTCAAACACTAGCCATCGTCTGGTCTGAAAATACTGATTTTGGTCCTTTTTGTCGAGGGGTACGAAAATCGCCCGAATAATCCAGATGAAATCGAGGACCGAGAATCCTTTATATAATTCTTCTTGTAAATTTATAATTTTTTTTTTCGGTTTCCACATCAGATTTCAAACAATAGCCATCGTCTTGTTAGAAAATACGGATTTCGGTCCATTTTAGTCGGGTGGTACGAAAATCGCTCGAAAAGTCCCAATGAAATCGAACACCGAGAGACCCTTATAGCATTTTTCTCTAAAATTTATAACTATGTTTCGGGTTCTGCGCCAGATTTCAAACACAAGCCATCGTCTGGTCCGAAAATACATATGTTGGTCCATTTTTGTCGCGGGTTACGAAAATCGCCTGAAACGTCCAAATGAGATTGAGGACCTCGAGACCATCGTCGTGTACGAAAATACCCCAAAAAGTCTAGATGAAATCGAGGACCAGGAGACTCCTATAGCATTCTTCTCCTATATTTATAAATGTGATTCGGGTTCCGCGTCAGATTTCAAATAGTATCCGTTGCTTGTTCTAAAATACGAATGAAATCGAGGAGTGGGAGACCCTTATGTAATTCTTCTCCAAAATTTAAATAAGTGGTTCGGGTTCCGAGTCAAAATTCAAACACTAGCCATAGATGGTCCAAAAATACATATTTTGGCATATTTTTGTCGATGGGTACTAAAATCAACCGAAAATTCCATATGAAATCGAGGACCGGGAGACCCTTAAAGAATTCTTCTCCAAAATTGATAACTGTGTTTCGGGTTCCGTGTCAGATTTCGAACACTACCCCTCGTCTGTTTTGAAAATACAGATTTCGGTCTTTTTTTGTCGAGGGTTACAAAAATCTCTCGAAAAGTCTAGATGAAATCGAGGACCGAGATACCCTTATAGCATTCTTCTCCAAAATTTATAAATGTGTTACAAGTTTCGTGTCATATTTCAAACATTAATCCTCTTTTTGTTCGAAATTACAGATTTTGTTTTATTTTAGTAGGGTGGTACGAAAATCGTCCAAAATGTCCAGATGAATTCGAGGACTGGGAGACCTTTATAGCATTCTTCTATAAAATTTATAATTGTGTTTCAGGTTCCGCGATAGATTTCAAACACTAACCAGGAGACCCTTATAACATTCTTCTCCAAAATTTATAACTGTATTTCGGGCTCCACGCCTGATTTTAAACACTAGCCATCGTCCGGTCCAAAAATACGAAATTCGGTCCGTCTTTGTTGGGTGGTACGAAAATCGCCCAAAAAGTCCAGAATAAATCGAGGAATGGGAGGCCCTTATATCATTCTTCTCCAAAATTTATAACTATGTTTCAGGTTCCGCATCTTATTTCAAACACTAGCCATAGCCTTTTTCAAAAATATGGATTTCGGTCCTTTATTGTCGATTGTACGAAAATCGCCTGAAAAGTCCAGATGAAATCGGTGACCGGGAAAACCTAGTAGCATTCTTCTACAAAATATATAAATGTGCTTCGGTTTCCGCGTCATATTTCAAACACTAGCCATCTTCTTTTTCAAAAATACGGATTTAGGTACATTTTAGTCGGGAAGTATGAAAATCGCCCAAAAAGTCCAAATGAAATCGAGGACCGAGATATCCTTATAGATTTCTTCTTCTATATTTATAATTGTATTTCGGGTTCCGCATCAGAATTCAAACACTAACAATCGTCTTGTTCAAAAAACGGATTTCGGTCCATTTTAGTCGGGTGGTACGAAAATCGTCGCTCGAAAAGTCTAGATGAAATCTAGGACTAGGAGACCCTTATAGCATTCTTCTCGAAAATTTATAACTATATATTGAGTTCTGTGCCCAAAAAGCATAAATGAAATCGAGGACCGGGAGACCCTTATAGCATTTTTCTCCTAAATTTATAAATGTGTTTCAGGTTCCGCGTCAGGTTTCAAACACTACCAATCATCTTGTTTGAAAATACGGATTTCCGTCAATTTTTTGTCGGGTGGTACGAAAATCACCCGTAAAGTCCCGATGAAACCAAGGACCGGGAGACCCTAATAGCATTCTTCTCCAAAATTTATTATTGGTTTTTAGGTTCCGCGCCTAATTTCAAACACTTGCCGTCGTCTGGTCCAAAAATATAGATTTTGGTCCTTTTTGTCGAGGGGTAAGAAAATCGTATGCAAAGTCCAGATGAAATCGAGGACCGAGAGACCCTTATAGCATTGTTCTCCTAAATTTATAATTGTGTTCCGAGTTCCGTGTGGGATTTCAACAACAGCCATTGTTTTGTTCAAAAATACGAATTTCGGTCCATTTTAGTCGGGTGCTACGAAAATCACCCGAAAATACCAGATGATGTCGAGGACCGGGAGACCCTTATAGCATTCTTCTCCTAAATATATAACAATGTTTCGGATTCCGGGACCGAAATATAGATTTTGGTCCATTTTTGTCCAGGTTCTCTGTCAAATTTCAAACACTAGCCCTCGTTTGTTCCGGAAATACTGATTTTGATCAATTTTTGTCGGCTTGTATGAAATCCGCCCGGAAATTCCAGATCAAAACGAGAACCGGGAGTCCCTTGTAGTATTCTTCTCCAAAATTTATAACTGTGTTTTGGGTTCCGGGTCAAATTTCAAATAGTAGCCCTCGTCTATTCTGGAAACACAGATTTCTGTCAATTTTTGTCGGGTGGTATGAAAATCCCCCGAAAAATCCAGATGAAATCGAGGACAAGGAAACCCTTATAGCATTCTTATCCAACATTTATAATTGTGCTTCGGGTTCTGCGGCAGATTTCAAACACTAGCTATTGTCAAGGCCGTAAATGCAGACATTGGACCATTTTTGTCGAGGGGTACGAAAATTGCCCAAAAAGTCCTGATGAAATCGTCTTATATAAATCTAGGAGAAAAATGCTATAAGAGTCTCCTGGTCTTCGATTGCATCTAGACTTTTTGGGGTATTTTTGTACAAGACGATGACAAGTGTTTGAAATCTGGCGCGGAACCAGAAACAAAGTTATAAATTTTGCAAAATAATGATATAAGGGTCTCGCGGTCCTCGATTTCATTTGGACTTTTCGGGCGATTTTCGTACCCCTCGACGAAAATGGACCAAAATCGGTATTTTCGGACCAGACGATGGTTAGTATTTGAAATATGGCGCGAAACCTGAAATATAGTTACAAATTTTAGTGAAGAATGCTATAAGGGTCTTTCGATCTTCGATTTCATCAGGACTTTTCGAGCGATTTTCATACCACCCGACCAAAATAGATCGAAATCCGTATTTTCGAACAAGACGATGGCTTGTGTTTGAAATCTGACGTAGAACCCGAAAGAAAATTATAAATTTAAAAGAAGAATGATATAAGGGTCTCTAGGTCCTCGATTTCGTCTAGACTTTTCGGGCGATTTTCGTACCCCTCGACAAAAAAGGAGCAAAATAAGTATTTTCAGACCAGACGATGGCTAGAGTTTGAGATCTGGCGCATAACCCGAAACATAGTTATAAATTTTACAAAAGAATGTTATAAGGGTCTCCTAGTACTCGATTTCATCTGGACTTTTTGAGCGATTTTCGTACCACACGACAAAAATCGACCGAAATCCACATTTTCATACAAGATGATGGCTAGTGTTTGAATTCTGATGCGGAACCCAAAACACAATTTTAAACTTCGGAGACGAATGCTATAAGGGTTTCCTGGTCTTCGATTTCATCTAGTCTTTTCATGCGATTTTTGTATCACCGGACAAAAATAGACCGAAAATCGTATTTTCGAACCACACGATGGCTAATGTTTGAAATCAGGCACGAAACCCAAAACACAGTTATAAATTTTGGAGAAGAATGCTATAATGGTCTCCTGGTCGTCGATTTCATGTGGACATTTCGGGCGATTTTTGTACCACCCGACTAGTATTGACCGAAATCCATATTTTAGAACAAGACGATGGCTAGTCTTTGAAATCTAACGCGGAACCCGAAACATAGTTATAAATTTAGAAGAAGAATACTATAAGGGTCATTTGGTCCCCGATTTCATCTGGACTATTCAGGCGATTTTCGTACCCATCGATGATAATGGACCAAAATTTGTATATTCGGACCAGACGATGGCCAATGTTTGAAATCCGACGCGGAACCCGAAACACAGTTGTTGACACCTAATTTTGTCCGATTTTTACTTTTTATTAAAAAAGGAAATAATAATAATAATAAATATAATAATAATAATAATAATAATAATAATAATAATAAATATATAAATATATGTGAAGAAATATAAAAATAAAAATAAATAATTAGGGATATAAGCTTTTAACAATCACAAGTGTTTTCGGTTCTTGTTTGTCTCTAATTCTTGTTCAGACTATTTTTCTAAAATATATAAGTAATAATAGGAAATAAAAATAAAGGAGATGGAAAAGAAATGAATTGATGGTCATAAAAATCGATGCAATGATGATCAAAATAAATGAAAAAAAAAACGAAAAGAAATTGATTGATGGTCATAAAAATCAGAATAATGGTGATCAATTGAATAGAAAAGAAAACCGAAGAAATGAATCAATAGCAATAAGAATCGGTATAATTGTGGCCAATTAAAAGAAAAGAAACCAACAAAAATAGATTAATGGTAATCAATTGACAATTATTCTTTTGTCTTTTGAAATCTATACCCAAAATTCTGTAAATAGTCGGCCACAAGAAGACAAAGGACATAATTCGAAACATAAATTGAGAGCACATAAAAAATAGAGAGATTAGTAGGCAAAAGAGAAGAAGAAAATCTAATCTTGAAACAATCGGTCTAGCAAAACAACAATTCAGGAGTAAGGTATCATTTTTCTTATCTTTTTTTTTCCTCTAATTTTCTGCTTATTAGTCTTTTGTTTTGTTTTTGCATCTTTTTTTAAATATATTTTATTTCGCTTTCTATTTTTTTTCCTGTTTGTAAAATGTAAACTCATGTGTTAAGTTTTTTTTTTTAAAGAATCGTTTAATCCTAAAATTGTTTTCTTTGCAACACAAAAGTAATAATAAAAAAATATAACCAATTGATGTTTATAGCCGAGAAAATAAATTGCACCATATTGTAATATAATATTCATAATATGTAAGACCCATAATTTTAAAGTACCATTTATGCATTTTTGGTGTATTTTGGATTTTGGCTCGGAGGCTTTTAAGCCAAAGTAATAATATTTTGGAGTTTTATAATCAAAAAAGATATTTTGATGCCAATTTAAATTTCTCGTCGATAAATAAATTGAAATTAACTGCGGTGAATCCTTTACGGATAATTCAATGCGTTTCGGGTGAAACGGTAATTTAACAAATATCTAGATATTTTGAGATATTTGTTAAGTTATAATTATTATCTATTTATGTTTGTTTGGAGGGAAAAAGAAAGGAAAAACTGGAAGAAAGGAAAAGGAAAAGAAAATAGTATAAAAGGAAGGAAGGAAAAAGGAAGAAAGGAAAAACAAAGGAAAGAAAAAGAAAGGAAGGAAAATTTCAAAACTCCATCTTCTTCCTCTCTGTACCCGCGGCCACTTTCCCTCCTTTCTCCCATTTTCATTTTCATCACTTTCTTTTCTTCAAAACTAGTAACCCAAGGTTGGGTGAGAGTTAGATCAAGGTTTTCGCAACTCCACTCTTCCTCTTTGATTCGAAAACGAAGAAAAACGGTTTTTGAGATCCAAACACAAACCCCTCCATTTCTTCTTGATCCAAGCTTCATTTCTCGAAGAGATAGAAGGGAAAGTTGCTCACCATCACGCTACGGTGCTAGTGAACTAATTTGGAAGCGGCGTTGCGAGCAGGGATTTTACCGGAATTACTCGCGGTACCGGAAACGCACGTTAAAGCTAACGTTGAGGTAAGGGCTCCTTCCAAACTTTTAGTTTGCATTAGGGACTTATCTGTGGTTGTGTGGGAAGGAATTTGTTAGGGTTTAATGTATCGATTTTGGGGAAAAACGAATCAAATGCGTTATGGGTAAAACCTTAGAGTTATGTTTTGTTTATATTGATGAATGTTTCGTGGTAAATGAATTTGAGGTCATTGTGTATGACTATGAGTACATGAAGTCTGATGCATTTGGGTGTCACGTTGTGTTAAATTGTGTTCGTTGTATTTGGCGTGTCCATACTCGATGTTTGTTAATTGTTGTGTTTGTTGTGAAATATGGTTTGAATGTGAGAGTATGTTTGAGTTTGTTCTGTGGAATTTGAAAACCATTAGAGTTAAACAAGTATTAAAAATGGGGAATCTTTTAATACCTCAGTTTACTTAATGTGCATTTGAGGAAAATGTTTAAGTTAACTGGGCGTTGAGAATGGGGAATCTCTTAATGTCTCGGTTACTTAACTATCGTTTTTGGAAAATCGTTTCAGTAAATGAGTATTAAGAATGGGGAATCTCTTAATGTCTCGTTTACTAAATATTTTGTGTGAAAATCATTTAAGTCAAAAGTATATTAAGAATGGGGAATCTCTTGATATGTCTGTTTGCTTAACGTTTTGTTTTGAAAATCATTAAGATAAATCAGTATTAAGAATGGGGAATCTCTTAATGTCTTATTTACTTAATGTTGTTTTGAAAATCGTTTAAGTTAACTGGGCGTTAAGAATGGGGAATCTCTTAATGTCTTGGTTACTTAATGTTTGTTGTGAAAGTCGTTTAAGTTAAATGGGTATTAAAAATGGGGAATCTTTTAATATCTGCATTTGCTTAACGTCTGTTGTGAATGAAGTCGGTATATGTTCATGCATTTTCATCCTTTTTGTAAATCGTGCAGACCCGTGATAGGTGGCACCTTGATAAATAGTACTTTGGCCTGTGATAGGCGGTACATTTATGATTTACGTTTTGAAAACCGTGCAGACCCGTGATAGGTGGCACCTCGATAAACGATACGGGCCCGTGATAGGCAGTACGTTTATGGTTTTCGTTTTTTGGTAAATTGTGCAGACCCGTGATAGGTGGCACCTTGGTAAATAGTACTTTGGCCTGTGATAGGCGGTACATTTACAATTTACGTTATTTTAGTAAACCGTGCAGACCCGTGATAGGTGGCACCTCGGTAAACGATACGGGCCCGTGATAGGCAGTACGTTTATGGTTTACGCTTTTTAGTAAATCGTGCAGACCCGTGATAGGTGGCACCTCGGTAATTGGTACTTTGGCCTGCGATAGGCGGTACAATTATGATTTACGGCCCTTCGAGGAGGGTTTTGGTTTGGAATTCCGAGTCCATGCATTTTGGCATATACGCATTGCATTAGGGTGCTTGGCACGCGAGTCGTGGTTGATTTGAGTTGTATGATTGAGTGTTTTGAATTTGAGTCGTTGTGTTAATTGCGTTGAAAGTGCTAAGTGTTATGTGTTGATTTTTGGGTGTAAGTGTGATGGTTTGTAGAAACTAAGTCGAAACCCAATTTGCCGTGGTAATCGCGTAGTAATTGCTAAGTGTTGGGTTGTGGACTTGATTAGGAATGACTTGGGTTAATTCATGAATTTTTGGAAAAATGATCAGCGAAATCGATTGCCCAATCGATTGGATGGAAGTCAGGGACTTGGCCAATTGGACAAAATCGATTAGCCAATCGATTTTGTAATCAGTTTTCGAAAATCATTTACGAAATCGATTGCCCAATCGATTGGGCCTAAGTCAGGGACTCATCCATATTCGACCAAATCGATTTGGAAATCGATTGGCTTAAAACCTGGGGGGCTCAGTACCCACTCAATCAATTGCCAAATCGATTGATTCAGCCCAGGATTCTGTTTTCATTAAAAACCTTCACCCCAATCGATTTCCCAATCGATTGGCTCAGTGAAAATCCTCAGTTTGAGGTAGATGATTGATTACTCATTAACTTATCCATGTCTTGATTTGTTATGTGTTAACTAGGAGATTGAGAACTTCATTTTACCTTCATTCTAATTGGCAATGTATTGTATGAACTTTTCGCATATTGAAAATCCTGTTAAGGTGCATGCTTAGTTGAAAAGTTATTTTGAGCATTTAAAATCTTAATTGCTATGTGTTAACTGTTATTTTTGGTTGGTGACCCTTTACAATTATTGTGGAAATCTAGGCTTTGCCCTCAGATGAGAGTCAGGACGGTCCTACCGGTTCGTACCCTACGGACGGGAATGGAGATGGGAACGCGTGACTGCAGTTACGTTAGGAGGATATCACGGGGCGTGTGGAGATACTCAGGGTGTATAGCTTTTTGGTAGGATGATCAGATTAGGATGATGTATAGGGACTAGGTGTCCTTCTTTTTGGATTAGAGTATTTTTAGTTTGGAAAACTGTACTTATACTAATATTGTCAGTTTGACTTTTTACTTGAATGGGTTCCATGTACCAATTGTTGTTGTGTAAATGTTTTGGATTTATAATTGGAGAAACTTTTCCGCTGCTTGTAAATTATAATGACTCAATTGTTTATCCAAAGGCATTTCCTGATTTAATTCTCTGTCTTATTTTAATTCCTTTTGAAAAAAAAAATATACCCTCGTTTTGAAAAACGGGGTGTTACATAATACGTCTTTATAACTAAAAAAAAATCATAACAACAGATAAATGTTTTCACCTTTAGGATTAGAATTAATGGTCTCAGCCGCCAGATGAAATTCATCCTCGCTCGCCGCACAATATTACTCACTCTCAATCGTGGGTGGCCTTTGTGTCGCGACATATCTGACAACGTACGAGCAAATAATTTAACAGATTATTTCACTGTCGTGTCCATCTGTCTCGTTCACATACCGCCATATTACGTTATTTTTTTTAAAGAAAAATTAATTTTTTTTTTCTTTACTTTAAAACAGATGTAGAAGATATAATCAATGAATAAATATTATTAATATTATTATTATTATTATTATTATTATTATTATTATAATCATTATTACTATTATTACATTTTTATTTTTATTTTTTGATACATATATAAATAAAAATAAAATAAAAATCGGTCACACACATAAATATTTTCTACCTAAGATCTACGTGTGTTTTGATTTCCCTATTGCACCTGGGGATACGTAGGAGCAAGGTCTTACCCTTGTCAAACCAAATTAATAAAACAAATATTTTTTTCTTCTTTCATTAATGTAAATAATTTAATTTTTTATTATTTTTTTTTGGGGTAAAATAAATAAATAAATAAATAAATAGTTTGTATATAATTAATTATAGGGTAACCGTTTTAACGGACGTCATTGGGTGTTAATAATTCCCTACTCCTAATCGACTCCCGAATCCAAATTTTTGGTTTCAAAAATATTATTTTAGGTTTTATCCAATTTTTCCTTTAATAAAAATAAAATTTGGTGGCGACTCCTTTTTCGCGGACAAACCGGACGCGACAGCTGGCGACTCCACTGGGATTTTTGAGAGTCAAGTCCAATTTAATTAACTGTATATAATTATTTATTATTTTATTATATTACTCCTATTGTTTTATTTGTTTTATTTATTTATTTATTTCTTATATTGTGAATATAATTATATGTGTCTTGTTAATTTATTTGCATCATAACGATATTTTTTTTTTTTTTTTTCTATACACTATCCTAACACGACTCATACACTTATGAGTGAGCTCTATACCTGGGCTGAGTGCAAACCTAAGATAAGTTAGAGACTGTGTAATGATAATCTTCTGGATGTACATCCTGTTTGGTTGTCATGAAAGTCTCACCTAGAGTTGACCTTTTCTAAAATATTTCCATTTTAATAGTTTACCTATTAATTGGTTTAATATTTTAGAATTGAGTTGTGTGCTCTAGGAACCGATTTAGAACTATAGAGTCACCCATAATAAAGGTTCACAATAAAAAAACCATGTAGGGCACATGTATATATGGAAAAAAAACTTACTTTATCTATATCTTATTTTATCATAATGCATTGCATAATCATGCATGTTTCATCTTTTATTTTATTTTACAACATGTTTTTCTTCTTCTCTTCATTTTTTTTAGAAAAAGTGATTGCATATTAGGAGGTAATAAAATATTTCAATTAAATGCATAATCATTGCATTCACTTTCTTACATTCTCATAACATTTTCTTTCAAGAAAAAAAATAAAAAATGAAAAAAAACAAAAAAAAAGAAAGAAAAAAGTATCATGACACCCTTACCGAACATGTTCTCGGGCTAAAATCATGGATGAATTGAAGCATACAAAGGCTATCTGGATCAACTGAAAGACCATATGTCTATATCATGGATGAACATCAATAAGCCTAACAAGATTATCTGAATCATGGATGAATACGTAGAACTCATGTTTACCCTTTGTTTCCATAAGTCCAACAATTTTTACCTTTAGTCTAGGTCTACCTCAAGTAACTTGTCTAATATTTCTGAACATGATACTAATGAGATTCATCTTCATCCTCCACCCCCTACTTCTAAGTCACGGACATACTTTTTTGACTTTTCTAAACATTATGTTGAAGACATTGATGATATTGCATATATTTAATGAGTTTATCCAAGGGGCAAAGTCGACAATGAAGATATTATCAATTTCTCTTGTGAATTTTAATTCTACAACACCAATAATATTGATAAATATAAAGTCTTACGATACTTTATTATATTGACACACTTTTGTTTCCTTAATATTATGAATATCACTAAATGCATTTTGTAGTCTCTTCCTTTCTACCCCTCATATATTTAACCATTTATTACCCAACATTATATGTCTTTCTCTTATTCTAACCATGTATCATACATATTTGTAAGTAGTTCAGTTATAAATAAGTTTGCTAAGATTTCATTACATAATTTCAGTCATGCTATTAATTCCACTGAATGGATGAGAATGATAAAAATAAATCCTTATTTGGATGGACCTCAATATCTTGGGACATGCAGTTAACGTCATGTTAATCCCCTAGAAAGGTCATTTTATCTTTATCATTATCTAATTGTACTTTGAATATACCAATCACTTGGAGGAATATTGAAGTTTGTACCATGACTATTCTAGATGCCTACAAATCAAAAGTGAAATGTTGAAAGCATATTGGGATTTGACCTAATCATCAACCAGACGAATCAAAAATGAAAAATTTGGGATAATAAGATGTTCATTTATATGTACATATTAGACAAATGTCTAAAAGTTGAAGTCATTTTCCATTATGTCCTTCCCCTCAACGATATAATCAATTAGCTGACGTTCTAGCTGTTTTATTTTCAATGTTAAAGTCACGACTACCCTGCTTACTATCAAATGTAGAAGAAAGCTAGATAGAAAATTCTCGTACCAAATATTATCTCGTAACAGTGGGACACCCTCCCTGAGAATCAGACTATAATTGGGGCACCCTATTATTCTTATTATATAGAATAAAGGCAGTGCGACTTGTTCAAACGAAAAATCCTTTTATCAAGAGTAATGATCTGTGTTGACCAACGGAATTCAAGTCAAGAAAAATATTGACTGCCTCATATCAAGGACAATTACTTCAAAATATCTTAAAAGAAGAACATATGAACTTTAGAGCTTCAAAAGAAAGAATTAGCACTCAAGAAGATTTCACATATTTAAAAGGACTAGCACATAAGTGGACTCCCAACTATATGAGCCCCAATACCAATACATTCAAGTTTTGCTATGATCTACACCAATATGGATCAAGAAGACTTATCACTACTTTCACACATTGATGCTTCAAAAAGTATTACATCTAAATGAACGCCCACTAGGTTGAAAATCCAAAAGGACGACCTATGCAAAAATTAGGATATAAAAAATAATAATAAATACGCGCTAGGTTGAAAACCTGAAAGGGAGACCTAGGCAAAAATTAGGGTACAAAAAAATATAATAAATACCCGCTAGGTTGAAAACCTGAAAGGGCGACTTAGGCAAAAATTAGGGTACAAAAATAAGTAAATGCCAACGAGGCAGAAAATCCAAAAGGACAACCTGAGAAAAGTGAGGATATAAAGTAGAATAAAGACTTGCTAGGTCAAAAAAGAAGAAGGGGCAACCTAGGTGAAAATGAAGGAAGACCTTTTAGGTCAAAAACCCAGAAGGGCTACCTGGTTAAAAATTAAGGCAAAAATAAATAAATAGAATGAAGAAGTTATAAAGGAAAATGTGCAAATAATATGGCTTACACGGATCGAAGTCGAGTCAATATATTCTGAAAGGTTGTGAAGATAAAATTGAGGCAAATCGTATCCTCCAAAGTGGGTCAATAACGCTATTGAAATTGTGGAATGATTTATTAGCACACTTCTTTTATGAAAAATTACTAACAAATTGGGTCATTTACCCACATTAGATCACCTTATCTTCTTTTTTTTCTATGAATCATTTTTTTTTTGTACTATATATTTTCTCATTAAATATCATTGTCTGAACCTTCATTCACTGCTTTCTTGTGTTATAAATCTTTTTTGTCAAAATGCCTTTTTATGATAATCATATGTTGGGGCACAAATTATGTGAATGTAAAGAGGCCAAAACTAGTATGATGTCTTTACATGTAAGGCAGTGGCAACTAAAGATTATGCCGATGATGTAAGGAAAAAATCTCTTCAAAGATAAATAGGACAATCACCACCATTTATTTGAAGTGATGCACATTTTTTATCCATGAGTCTAGGATCATGTTCATGAAGAGGTGAAAGAAATAAAAAAAAATTGAAAAAAAGTTGATTGCAAAAAAAATAAAAAATAAAAAAAAGATGAAAAATAAGGAAAATGTTCATTCATTAAATGCATTCATGACATTTCATATTTAGTGGTTAAATTTAAATTGAGACACTAACCCACACCCTATTATTTAAGAGACGAGACATTGACCCGCATCCTCTAGTTTAAGAGCAGGGATGATTGGCCCTCATCCTCTAATTTAAGAGCTGGGATGATTGGCCTTCAGCCTCTAATTTAAGAACTAAGTTGCCCCCCAAAAAATTTGATTAATATATTTGATGATGAATTCTGAGTCCCATAGGAAGCTATTACTGAAAATACTAAATGAAGCCCACATCACTTAAGATATCACTTTTGACAAATTTGGAGGCATCGTAAATAACATTACTACTAACAATCATCTAACCTTCATAGATGACGAACTGTCTGTCGAAGAGAGACCATAACAAAGCGTTGCACGTATCAGTAATGTGCCTCGATCATATGATATAAGGAGTCCTTGTTAAAAGCTTTCGATGGGAGTCGTAGAGAAATGATGGCATAAAATTGAACTCCCAATGCAAATAGGTCCGGTCACTTTTGAAATCACGTTTCATTTGATGGATATCATACCCGCCTATAACTGCTTATTGAGGAGACCATGGATCAATTCTACCAATATGGTGCCATCAATCCTACATCAAAAGGTAAAGCATATGGTATATGACCAGCTGATAATCGTGTCAGAAGAGGAAGACTCGTTGGTGAGTAAGTTTTCCACCACACTGTATGTTGAGATAATAGAGTAAGCTCTAGAGACCTCCTTCCAAACACTAGAAATCGTGGGCACCACTTTAATCGAAACTACAAAATAGAACCACATTTATCAAACACAACTATTATGGTTGTTAAATTCATGTTAAGTAGAGGGCATCATCCATGATACGGTTTGAGGAAGAATGAAGAACTTCTCAAAGACCTGATGAAACTTCATAAGAATAGAGATAAAAGGGGTTTAGATTACGAACCAACCAAAGTTGACAAGCAAAGATAGGCTAAAAAAAAAGTTAGCTCGGATTTAAAATTGATATCCTAGATCCGAAATGATTCCCATCTGTGACATTCAACATAGTTTCCAAAATGCATCAAAGACAAACAAAACTCATATTGCAATAGTTAGAGATGATCTCTCGATCAGTGATGCTAATTGGGTTCATCCATATAATGCAAAAGCAGAAATCAAGAATGGGGAGACAATCAAGTTGCCTATAGTATTCAATGCAATTCCTATATTTGAGAATAATCCATTAACAGATGATTGTACTAAAATCTAGCCACATAACTTTGACCATCTTACTAACCTGGCAATAAAAGATAATGAAGAAGATTTTTAATTTCCCTAGAATTGTTAAAATCGTAAAAACAAGAAAACTAAGGGAATTATGCCCCATAAGAACCAATAAAAGTGATTAAAATAGAAAGGAAGTTAAGGTCGAGACTATCTTAAAGAAATAAGTATATCATCAACTAATCCAACTTCTACAGGAATACAAAGATATTTTTATCTCGTCATATCAGAATATGTATGGTTTGGATACTAGCATAATGGAGCATAAATTTCCCTTAAAACCTATTTTTCTTCGATTAAACAAGAATTAAGGCGAATAAAGAGGTAAAAAAAAACAAATTTGACGCTGGGTTTCTTCGATGTGGCAAATTATCCCCAATGGATAGCCAATATTGTACTGCGTTGAAAAGGAAGGCAAAATTCGAATGTGTGTCGACTATAAGGACCTTAACAAAGCCAGTCTTAAAGATGATTTCTCGTTACCTCACATTGATATTTTGGATGACAATATGGCTCGCCATTCACTTTTTCTCCTTTACGAGTGGTTGCTAAGGATATAATCAAATCAAGATGGCTGCCTATGATATGGAGAAAACAACTTTCTTCACTGCTTATGGAACATTGTGTTACAAGGTAATGTCTTTTGGTCTAAAAAATGGTTGGGCAACCTACCAAAGAGCTATGGTAACTCTATTCCATGACATGATAAATAAGGGGATATGAGTTTATGTAGATGACATGATTGCTAAGTTACAAACAAAAGAAAAATGTGATTGATCTAAAGAAACTCTTTGAAAGATTCAGAAAGTTCAAGCTAAAATTTAACCCCTTCAAATGCACTTTAGGTGTACACTGGGGAAATTGTTAGAATTTTTGGTTAGTCATAAAAGAATAGAGGTTGACCCCGATAATCTTCGAGCCATTTTGGAAATGCCTCCCCAAAGTACAGAGAGAGAGAGAGGTTCGTGGTTTTCTTGGGAGACTAAATTATATTTCAAGATTTATATCAGAACTAACTGCCACTTGTGAATTGACCTTTAAACTTTTACGAAAAAATCAAACAGTTGTGTGGAACGAATAAAGTAACATAAAAGCATTAAAAAAAATTTATTTAGAAAATGGTTGTAACATACAAAGATTGGCATGGGATGTTGTCGTTGCCACTCCACGGGTATCGCACCCCGATACGCACTTCAATTGGGGCAACCCCTTTTTCCCTAATATATGCGATTGAGGTTGTGCTACCCATTGAAGTAGAAATCATCTTGCTAAGAATATTAATGGAAGTCAAACTAGAGGATTCAGAATGGGTATAAATATGTTTCGATCAATTGAATTTAATTGAAGACAAAAGGTTGGCGGCCTTATGCCATGGGCAATTATATTAGAAAAGACTGAAGAAAAAAAAACGTATAATAAAAAGACTGAAAATATGAGGGCCCATACGTCGTGAAGAAAGCTTTCTTAGGTAGGGCTTTTATCCTCACAAATATAGATATAAAAGATTTGATCCTCCTTTTAAACTCATAGGCCGTAAAAAAATATCACACTTAAGTAATGAATACTCGCTAGGTTGAAAACCTGAAAGGGTGACCTTGGCAAATATTAGGGTACACAAAAAATATTGTTGGGGTGAAAACCCGAAAGAGCGGCCTGAGAGAAGAAGAAAAATAACAAAAAAAATAAAAAAAAAAACTACAAAATATATATAGTCGTAAGGATAGAATCGACAATATGGATCAAACTATGGCATGAGAAGTATTGGAAAGTTAAAACATATACCATACCTCGATATAAGGAATTGCAATAAAATCGGATATAGTATAGGTTGTTTACAGTATAAGGCAGACAACAACATGAGATCCAACTTTACATCACAATATTAATTCTTCTTCTTCAAAGAAAATATAAAGAACGAAAGAAAAGGAAAAATAGAAGAGGGCAAAAACAAAAAAAAGAGATCAAAGATATCACGTAAAAAAACAAGTATAAGTAATTTTCCTCATTCATGATTTGAATGGTCGTGTCCAATAAAAATATTAATAAAAACCGACATATTCATTCATTCATGAAATTTTATAAATTTAAAGCCGAGAAAACGACCCGCATGTTGAAGCCGGAAAAACGACTCCCACCCAGAAGCCGAGAAAACGACCCGCATGTTGAAGCCGGGAAAACGACTCGCACCCGAAGCCGAGAAAACGAACCCGCATGTTGAAGCCGGGAAAACGACTCGCACCCGAAAGCCGAGAAAGCGACCCGCACGTTGAAGCCGGGAAAAACGACTCGCACCCGAAGCCGAGAAAAACGACCCGCATGTTGAAGCCGGGAAAACGACTCGCACCCAGAAGCCGAGAAAACAACCCGCATGTTGAAGCCGGGAAAACCACTCGCACCCAGAAGCCGAGAAAACGACCCGCATGTTGAAGCCGGGAAAACGACTCGCACCGAGAAGCCGAGAAAACGACCCGCATGTTGCAGCTGGGAAAACGACTCGCACCCAGAAGCCGAGAAAACGACCCCCATGTTGAAGCCGGGAAAACGACTCGCACCCGATGCCGAGAAAACGACCCGCGTGTTGAAGCCGGGAAAATGACTCGCACCCAAAGCCGAGAAAATGACCTGCATGTTGAAGCCGGGAAAACGACTCGCACCCGAAGCCGAGAAAACGACCCGCATGTTGAAGCCGGGAAAAACGACTCGCATCCGAAGCCGAGAAAAACGACCCGCATGTTGAAGCCGGGAAAACGACTCGCACCCGAAGCCGAGAAAAACGACCCGCATGTTGAAGCCGGGAAAACGACTCGCACCCAGAAGCCGAGAAAACGTCCTGCACGTTGAAGCCGGGAAAAGGACTCGCACCCAGAAGCCGTGTTGAAGCCGGGAAAACGACTCGCACCCAAAGCCGAGAAAACGACCTGCATGTTGAAGCCAGGAAAACGACTCGCACCCGAAGCCGAGAAAACGACCCGCATGTTGAAGCCGGGAAAAGGACTCGCACCCGAAGCCGAGAAAACGACCCGCATGTTGAAGCCGGGAAAACGACTCGCACCCGAAGCCGAGAAAACGACCCGCATGTTGTAGCCGGGAAAACGACTCGCACCCAGAAGCGGAGAAAACGACCCGCATGTTGAAGCCGGGAAAATGACTCGCCCCTAGAAGCCGAGAAAACGACCCGCATGTTGAAGACGGGAAAAACGACTCGCACCGAGAAGCTGAGAAAACGATCCGCATGTTGAAGCCGGGAAAACGACTCGCACCCGAAGCCGAGAAAACGACTCGTACCTAGAAGCCGAGAAAACGACCCACATGTTGAAGCTGGGAAAACGACTCGCACCCGAAGCCGAGAAAATGACTCGCATCTTGAAGTCGGGAAAACGAAACATTTTTTTTCGGACAAAATTAGAATTTGTTATCTTTACTTATTTTTACTTTGATTCTCAAGTAAATTCTAAGTAAAGAGGGGCAGCTCTTGACACCTAATTCGAAACATAAATTGAGAGCACATAAAAAATAGTCGGCCACAAGAAGACAAAGGACATAATTCGATACATAAATTGAGAGCACATAAAAAATAGAGAGATTAGTAGGCAAAAGAGAAGAAGAAAATCTAATCTTGAAACAATCGGTCTAGCAAAACAACAATTCAGGAGTAAGTATCATTTTTCTTATCTTTTTTTTTCCTCTAATTTCTGCTTATTAGTCTTTTTGTTATGTTTTTTGCATCTCTTTTTTTAAATATATTTTATTTCGCTTTCTATTTTTTTTTTCCTGTTTGTAAAAAGTAAACTCATGTGTTAAGCTTTTTTTTTTTTTAAGAATCGTTTAATCCTTAAATTGTTTTCTTTGCAACACAAAAATAATAATAAAAAAAATATAACCAATTGATGTTTATAGGCGAGAAAATAAATTGCACCATTTTGTAATATAATATTCATAATACGTCTTTATAACTAAAAAAAATCATAACAACAGATAAATGTTTTCACCTTTAGGATTAGAATAAATGGTCTCAGCCGTCGGATGAAATTCATCCTCGCTCGCCGCGCCATATTACTCACTCTCAATCGTGGGTGGCCTTTGTGTCGCGACATATCTGACAACGTACGAGCAAATATTTTAACAGATTATTTCACCGTCGTGTCCATCTATCTCGTTCACATACCGCCATATTACGTTATTTTTTTTAAAGAATAATTAACTTTTTTCTTTACTTTAAAACAGATGTAGAAGATATAATCAATGAATAAATATTATTAATATTATTATTATTATTATTATTATTATTATTATCATCATTATTTCTATATTACATTTTTATTTTTATTTTTGATACATATATAAATAAAAAATAATAATAAAAATCGGACAACACATAAATATTTTCTACCTAAGAACTACGTGTGTTTTGATTTCCCTATTGCACCTGGGATACGTAGGAGCAAGGTCTTACCCTTGTCAAACCAAATTAATAAAACAAATATTTTTTTCTTCTTTCATTAATGTAAATAATTTAATTTTTTTATTTTTTTTTGGGTAAAAATAAATAAATAAATAAATAAATAGTGTTTGAAATCCGTATTTTCTTACCAGATGATGGCTAGTGATTGAAATGTGGCGCAGAACCCAAAACACACCTATAAATTTTGAGAAGAATGCTATAATGGTCTCCCAGTCCTCGATTACATCTGGACCTTTCGGGCGATTTTCGTACCACCCGACTAAAATGGACCAAAATCCGATTTTCGAACAAGACGATGGCTAGTGTTTAAAATCTAATGCGGAACCTAAAACACAGTTATAAGTTTATAACAAGAATTCTATAATGGTCTACCAGTCCTCGATTGCATTTGTACTTTTCGAGCGACTTTTGTACCCATCGACGATAATGGACCAACATCTGTGTTTTCGGACTAGACGATGGCTAGTGTTTGAAATCTGGCGCAGAACCCGAAACAAAGTTACAAATTCTGGAGAAGAATGCTATAATGGTCTACGGTCCTCGATTTCATTTGGACTCTTCGGGCGACTTTGTACCCCTCGACAAAAATGGACCAACATCCGTATTTTCGAACTAGACGACGACTAGTGTTTGAATTCTGGCGCGGAACCTGAAACGTAGTTATAAATTTTTGAGAAGAATGCTATAAGAGTCTCTCAGTCCTCGATTTCATTCTGACTTTTCAGGCGATTTTCGTACCACCCGATAAAAATGGACCGAAATCGGGTGGTACTAAAATCCCCGATTTCATCTAGACTTTTCAAGCAATTTTTGTACCACCTGACAAAAATGGAACGAAAATTGTATTTTTAGACCAAATGATGGCTAATGTTCAAAATATGACCCGAAAACACAATTATAAATTTAGGAGAAGAATGCTTTTTAATTATTACATTAGAGTTGTCAAATAAATTACATATTTATTTTTGACAACTCTGTTTTAATTATATGCTATTATTATCTTCGTTTTGTAGTTGTACTAATAACGAAAATAATAATAACATATAACAAAATTGAGTTGTAAAATTAATATGTAATTATTTACTTATTTGACAACTCTATTTTATTATATGTTATTATTATCTTCTTTATGTAATAAAACTATAAATTAAATATAATAATAACATTTAATAAATAGAGTTGTCAAATAAAGTGATAATTAAAAAGCATTCTTCTCTTAAATTTATAATTGTGTTTCGAGTCATATTTTGAACATTAGCCATCATTTGGTCTAAAATTACGAATTTCGTTTCATTTTTTTCGAGTGGTACGAAAATTGCCTGAAACGTCTAGATGAAATCGGGGATTTTCATACCACCCGATTTCAGGCGATTTTCATACCACCCGATTTTCATTTTTGTCGGGTGGTACGAAAATCGCCTGAAATGTCCCAACGAAATCGACGTCTCAGAGACTCTTATAGCATTCTTCTCAAAAATTTATAACTATGTTTCAGGTTCCGCACCAGATTTCAAACAGTAGTCATTGCCTGGTTCAAAAATACAGATGTTGGTCCATTTTTGTGAGGGGAACGAAAGTCGCCCGAAAAGCCCAAATGAAATTGAGGACCAGGAGACCATTATAGCATTCTTTCCAAAAATTTATAACATTATTTTGGGTTCCGCGCCAGATTTCATACACTAGCCATCGTCTAGTCCGAAAATACAGTTGTTGGTCCATTATCGTCGATGGGTACGAAAGTCGCTCCAAAAGTCCAAATGAAATCGAGGACTCGGAGACCATTATAGAATTCTTGCTCTAAATTTATAAATGTTTTTTGGGTTCCGCGTTAGATTTGAAACACTAGCCATCGTCTTGTTCGAAAATACATATAGCGGTCCATTTTAGTCGGGTGGTACAATAATCGCACGAAAAGCCCACATGAAATTGAGGACCGGGAGACCCTTATAGCATTCTTCCCCTAAATTTATAACTGAGTTTCGGGTTCGGTCTCAGATATCAAACACTAGAAATTGTCTTGTTAAAAAATACGGATTTCGGTCCATTTTTGTCGGTTGGTTCAAAATTCGCCCGAAAAGCCAAGATGAAATCGAGGACCGGGAGACCTTTATAGCATTCTTCTCCTAAATTTATTACCGAGTTTCGGGTCCCACGCCAGATATCAAACGATAGCAATCGAGGACAATTTTAGTCCATTATAGTTGGATCGTATGAAAAATCGCACAAAAAGTTTAGATGAAATCGAGGGCCGGGAGACCCTTATATCATTCTTCTCCAAAATTTATAACTGTGATTCAAGTTCCGCGCAAGATTTAAAACACTAGCCCAAGTCTGATCTAATAATACAGATTTTAGTCCATTTTGTCTAGGGGAATGAAAATCGCCCGAAAAGTCGAGATGATATCGAGGACCAAGAGACCATAATAGCATTCTTTTCCAAAATTTATAATTGTGTTTCGGGTTTCGCACCAAATTTCAACACTAGCCATCGTCTGGTCCGAAAATACGAATTTCAGTCCATTTTTGTCAGGTGGTACGAAAATCTCCCGAAAAGACCAGATGAAATCGAGGACTAGGAAACCCTTATAGCATTCTTATCCTAAATTTGTAACTGAGTTTTGGGTTCTGCCTAAATTTCAAACACTTGCAATTGTCTTGTTCAAAAATACAAATTCGGTCCATTATCGTCGGGATGTACAAAAATCGCCTGAAAAGCCCAGATGAAATCGAGGACCAGTACACCCTTATAGCATTCTTCTCCTAAATTTATAACTGGTTTCGGGTTCCGCATCAGATTTCAAACACTAGCAATTGTCTTGTTAAAAAATACGGATTCGGTCCATTTTTTTCGGATTGTACAAAAATCGCTCGAAAAGCCCATAGAAATCGAGGACCGGGAGACCCTTATAGAATTCTTCTCCTAAATTTTATAACTGTGTTTCAGGTTCCACGCAAATTTCAAACACTAGCCTTCGTCTGTTCCAAAAATATAGATTTTGTCCTTTTTTGTCGAGGGTAAGAAAATCGTTGGAAAGTCCAGATGAAATCGAGGACTGGGAAACCCTTATAGCATTCTTATCCAAAATTTATAACTATGTTTCGGGTTCCGCAGCAGAATTCTAACAATAGCTATCTTCTAGTTCGAAAATACAGAATTTGGTCCATTTTTGTCTAGGGGAACGAAAACTGCCCTAAAAGTCTAGATGAAATCAAGGAGAAGAAGATTCTTGTAGCATTTTTCTCCTAAATTTATAATTGAGTTTTGGGTTTTGCGTCAGATTTTCAAACACTAGTCATCGTCTGGTTCGAAAATACAAATTTCGGTCCATATTTATCAGGTGGTATGATAATCGCCTTAAAAGTCCAGATGAAATCGAGGACCAGGTGACCCTTAAAGCATTCTTCTCCAAAATTTATAACTGCTTTCCGAGTTCCGTGTAGAATTTCAAACACTTGCCATATTTTTGTTCAAAATTACGAATTTCGATCCAATTTAGTCGGGTGGTACGAAAATCACCCGAAATGTCTAGATGAAATCGAGGACCAGGAGACTCTTATAGCATTATTCTTCTAAATTTATAATTGTGTTTCGGGTTCCGCGTCACAATTCTTATACAAGCCATCGTCTGTTCCGAAAATTCATATTTCGGTCAATTTTTGTCGAGATGAAATAGAGGACCGGGAAACCCTTATTGCATTCTTCTCCTAAATTTATAACAGTATTTCGGGTTCCTTGTCAGACTTATAAAACTAACCATCGCCTTGTTCGAAAAAATGGATTTTCGTCCATTTTTTGTCGGGTGGTACGAAAATCTCCTGAAAAGTCTAGATGAAATCGAGGACCGAGAGACCCTTTTAACATTCTTCTCCTAAATATATAACAATGTTTTAGGTTCCCCGTCAGATTTCAAACACGAAGAAGAATGCTACAAGAATCTTCTTCTCCTCGATATCATCTGGACTTTTAGGGCAATTGTCGTTCCCCTTTAAAAAAATGGACAAAAATCTGTATTTTCGAACCAGACGTTAGCTAGTGTTTTAAATCTCCCGCCGAACCCGAAACACAATTATAAATTTTGGATAAGAATGCTATAAGGGTTTCCCGGATCTCGATTTCATCTGGACTTTTCGAACGATTTTCTTACCCCTCGACAAAAAAGGACCAAAATATATATTTTCGGAACAGACGAAGGCTAGTGTTTGAAATTTGATGTGGAACCTGAAACACAATTATAAATTTTGGAGAAGAATGCTATAAAGGTCTCCCGGTCCTTGGTTTCATATGGACTTTTCAGGTGATTTTCGTACCACCGACAAAAAAGGATTGAAATCTGTATTTCCGGACCAGACGATGTCTAGTGTTTGAAATTTGACATGGAACCCGAAATACAATTATAAATTTAGAAGAAGAATGCTATAAGGGTCTCTCGGTTGTCGATTTAATCTGGACATTTCAGGAGATTTTCGTACCACTCGACAAAAACGGACAAAAATCTATATTTTCGGACAAGACGATGCCTAGTGTTTCGAATCTGACTCAGAACCCGAAACACTATTATATATTAAGGAGAAGAATGCTATAAGGGTCACCTGGTCCTCGATTTCATCTGGTCTTTCCGGGAGATTTTCATACCACCTAACTAAAATGGACCGAAATTCGTATTTTCGAATAAGATTATGACTTGTGTTTGAAATCTGATGCAGAACCTGAAACACTGTTATAGATTTAGAAGAAGAATACTATAAGGGTCTCCTGGACCTCGATTTCATCTGGACTTTTTGGACAATTTTCATACCACCCAACAAGAATGGACCGAAATTCGTATTTTCGGACCAGACGATGGCTAGTGTTTAAAATCGGACGCAGACCCCGAAAAACAGTAATATATTTTGAGGAAGAATGCTATAGGGGTCTTTGGGTCCTCGATTTCATCTGGTCTTTTAGGGCGAATTTCGCACCACACGACTAAATTGGACCGAAATTCATATTTTCGAACAAAATGATGGTTAGTGTTTGAAATCTGTCGCGGAACCTGAAACCCAATTATAAATTTTGGAGAAGAATGCTATAAAGGTCACTCGGTCCTCGATTTCATCCGAAATTTTAGGACGATTTTCGTACCACCTACTAAAATGAACCAAAATCATTATTTTCGAACAAAAAGATGGTTAGTGTTTGAAATTTGACACGGAACCCGGAACACAGTTATTGATTTTGGAGAAGAATGCTATAAGGGTCTCTGGGTTCTCGATTTGATCTGGACTTTTCGGGCAATTTTCATACCAATTAGACTAAAATGGATTGAAGTTCGTATTTACGGAGCTAACGATGGCTGATGTTTGAAATTTGACATGGAACCCGAAATACAGTTATAAATTTAGAAGAATGCTATAAGGGTCTCTCGGTCGTCGATTTCATGTAGAATTTCAGGCGATTTTCGTACCCCTCGACAAAAATGGACCAAAATCTATATTTTCGGACCAGACGATGGCTAGTGTTTGAAATCTGACTCGCAATCCTAAACACTATTATATATTTAGGAGAAGAATGCTATAAGGGTCTCTCAGTCCTCCAATTCATCTGGTATTTTTGGGGGATTTTCTTACCACCAGACTAAAATGGACTGAAATTCGTATTTTTGAACAAAACAATGGCTAGTGTTTGAAATCCGACACGGAACTCAGAACACAGTTATAAATTTAGGAGAAAAATGCTATAAGGTTCTCTCGATCCTCCATTTCATCTGGATTTTTCAAGCGATTTTCTTACACCTCGACCAAAAAGATGGAAATCTATATTTTCGGACTAGACGATGGAAAATGTTTGAAATCTGGCGCGGAACCTAAAAACCATTAATAAATTTTGGAGAAGAATGCCATCAAGGTCTCTTGGTCCTCGGTTTCATCTTGACTTTTTAGGTGATTTTCGTACCACCCGACCAAAAAGGGACTGAAAGTCGTATTTTTGAACAAGATGATTGCTAGTGTTTGAAATCTGACACGGAACACGAAACTCAGTTATAAATTTAGGAGAAGAATGCTATAAGGGTCTCCCGGTCCTCGATTTCATCAGGGCTTTTCGGGTGATTTTTGCACCACCCTACAAAAATGGACCGAAAACTGTATTTTTGAACAAGACAATTGCTAGTGTTTGAAATCTGAGGTAGAACCCGAAACTCAGTTATAAATTTAGGATAAGAATGCTATAAGGGTCTCCTGGTCCTCAATTTCATCTGGTCTTTTCGAGCGATTTTCGTACCACCCGACAAAAATGGACCGAAATTCGTATTTTTGGACCAGACGATGGCTAGTGTTTGAAATTTGGCGTGAAATCCGAAACACAATTATAAATTTTAGGGAAGAATGCTATTAGTGTCTCTCGGTCCTCGATTTCATCTGGAATTTTCGGACGGTTTTCATACCCCTCGACAAAAATGGACTAAACTTGGGCTAGTGTTTGAAATCTAGCGCGGAACTCGAAACACAATTATAAATTTTGGAGAAGAATGATATAACGGTCTCCCGGTCCTAGATTTCATATTGACTTTTCGGGTGACTTTCATACCACCCGACTAAAATGGACCGAAATCCATATTTTTAAACAAGACAATTGTTAGTGTTTGAAATCTGACTTAGAAGTAGAAACACAGTTATAAATATAGAAGAAGAATGCTATAAGGGTCTCTCGGTCCTCGATTTTGTCTAGATTTTTCGGGCGATTTTCGTACCACTTGACTAAAATGAACCGAAATCCGTATTTTCAGAATAAACGATGGCTAGTGTTTGAAATATGATGCGGAACCCGAAGCACAGTTATAAATTTTGGAGAAGAATGCTATAAGGGTCTCTAGGTCCTCGATTTCATTTGGACTTTTCAGGCAATTTTCGTTCCATTGACAAAATAGGACCGAAACCCGTATTTTCGAACAAAACGATGGTTTGTGTTTGGAATCTAACATGGAACCCGAAACACATTTATAAATTTAGTAGAAGAATGCTATAAGAGTCTCCTGGTCCTCGATTTGATCTAGACTTTTTAGGGTATTTTTGTACAAGACGATGGCTAGTGTTTGAAAATCTGGCGCGGAACCCGATACAAAGTTATACATTTTGGGGAAGAATGCTATTATGGTCTCGCGGTCCTCGATTTCATTTGGTCTTTTCGGGCGATTTTCGTACCCTTTAACAAAAATGGACCAACATCTTTATTTTCGGACCAGACGATGGCTAGTGTTTGAAATCTCACGTGGAACCAGAAAGAAAATTATAAATTTAGAAGAAGAATGATATTAGGGACTCTCGGTCTTTGATTTCATCTGGACCAAAATCAGTATTTTCATACCAAGCGATGGCTAGTGTTTTAGATCTGGCTTAGAACCCGAAACACAATTATAAATTTTGGAGAAGAATGATATAAGGGTCTCCCAGTACTCGATTTCATCTGGACTTTTTTTTGGCAATTTTCGTACCACCCAACAAAAAATGGACCAAAGTCCATAGTTTCAGACCAAACGATGGTTAGTGTTTGAAATATAAGACGCAGAAACCGAAACACAGTTATAAATTTAGAAGAAGAATGCTATAAGGGTCTCCTGGTCCTCGATTTCATCTAGATTTTTCGGGCTATATTTGTATAACCGACAAAAATCGACCGAAATCCGTATTTTCATACAAGACGATGGCTAGTGTTTGAATTCTGATGCGGAATCCGAAACACAATTATAAATTTTGGAGAAAAATGCTATAAGGGTTTCCTGGTCCTCGATTACATATGGTCTTTTTGGGAGATTTTTATACCACCCGACAAAAATAGACCGAAAATCGTATTTTCAGACCAAACGAAGGCTAATGTTTAAAATCTAGCGCGAAACCTGAAACACAGGTATAAATTTTGGAGAAGAATGCTATAATGATCTCCCGGTCCTCGATTTCATATGGACTTTTCGTGCGATTTACGTACCACCCGACAAAAATGGACCGAAATCCGTATTTTCGAACAAGACGATGGCTAGTGTTTGAAATCTGACGCAGAGCCCAAAATACAGTTATAAATTTAGAAGAAAGAATTCTATAAGGGTCATTTGGTCCCCATTTCATATGGACATTTCAAGCGATTTTCGTACCCAGTTATAATTTCAGGAGAATAATGATATAAATAAGAGTCTTCTGGTCCTCGTTTTCATTTGGACTTTTCGGGCAATTTTTGTACCCCTTGACAAAAAAGTACCAAAATAAGTATTTTCACACTAGAAGATGGCTAGTGTTTGAAATATGGCGCGGAACCCGTAACACAGTTATAAATTTTGGAGAAGAATACTACAAGGGTCTCCCGATCCTCGATTTAATTTGGATTTTTCGGGCGATTTTAGTACAACCCAACAAAAATGGACCAAAGTTCATAGTTTTAGGCAAAACGATGGTTAGTGTTTGAATTCTAACGCAGAACCCGAAACAGATTTATAAATTTAGGAGAAGAATGCTATAAGGGTCTCCTGGTCCTCGATTTTTTCTAGACTTTGCGGGCGATTTTTGTATCACCTAAAAAAAATGGACCGAAATCCGTATTTTCTTACAAGACGATGGCTAGTGTTTGAATACTGATATGGAACCCGAAACACAATTATAAATTTTGGAGATGAATGCTATAAGGGTATCTTGGTCTTCGATTTCATCTAGTCTTTTCAGGAGATTTTCGTAACACCCGACAAAAATGGAATAAAATTCGTATTTTTAGACCAAATGATGGCTAATGTTCAAAATATGACCCGAAACACAATTATAAATTTACGAGAAGAATGCTTTATAATTATTACATTATTTGACAACTCTATTTTATTAAATGTTATTAATATATTTGTTATATAGTTTTACTAAATAACGAAGATAATAATAACATATAATAAAATAGAGTTGTCAAATAAAGTAATAATTACATATTTATTTTACAACTCAATTTTGTTATAAGTTATCATTATTTTCGTTATTTAGTACAACTACAAAACAAAGATAATAATAACATATAATAAAATAAAGTTGTCATATAAATATGTAATTATTACTTTATTTGACAACTCTATTTTATTATATGTTAGTATTGTGTTCGATATGAAGTACAACTATATAACGAAAATAATAATAACATATAATAAAATAGAGTTGTCAAATAAAGTAAGAAGTACATATTTATTTGATAAACTTAATTTATTATATGTTATTATTATCTTCGTTATGTAGTAAAACAATAAAACGAAAAAATAATAATATCATATAATAAAATAGTGTTTTTCAAATAAAGTAATAATTACTTATTTATAGGACAACTCTATTTTGTTAAATATTATTATTATCTTCGTTTTGTAGTTGTAGTCAATAAACGAAGATAATAATAACATATAATAAAATAGAGTTGTCAAATAAATTAATTATTTCATATTTTATTTGACAACTCAATTTGTTATATTTTATTATTATCTTTGTTATTAAGTATAACTACAAAACGAAGATAATAATGACATATAATAAAATAGTGTTGTCAAGTAAAGTAAAAATTACATATTTATTAGACAACTCTATTTTATTAATATTATTATTAATTTGATTTTGTAATTGTACTTAATAATGAAGATAGTAATAATATATAATAAAATAGTGTTGTTCAAATAAATTAATATTACATATTTATTTGACAACTCAATTTTGTTATATGTTATTAGTATTTTTTGTTATTAACTACAACTACAAAACGAAGATATAATAACATTTAATAAAATAGTGTTGTCAATGTTACTTTATTTGAAAACTCTATTTTATTAAATGTTATTTTTTGTCTTCGTTTTATAGTTGTACTTAATAACGAAAATTGTAATAACATATTACACAATTAAACTATTAAATAAATATATAATTATTACTTTATTTAACAACTATATTTTATTATATATTATTATTATCTTCATAAGATAGTTGTACTACATGATCAAGATAATAATAACATATATTAAAATAAAGTTGTCAAATAAAATACTAATTAATATTTATTTGATAAACTCAATTTTATTATAGATTATTATCTTCGTTATGTAGTAAAACAATAAAACGAATATAATAATAACATATAATAAAATAGTGTTGTCAAATAAAGTAATAATTATTTATTTATTAGACAACTCTATTTTATTAAATATTATTATTATCTTCATTTTGTAGTTGTACTTAATAACGAAGATAATAAATAACGTATAACAAAATAGAGTCACTACAAGAAAATCGGCGATTAGCCACGATCACGATGACCGTAGGTAACTTAAAAAATTTGGTTTTCATTTTCCCTCGTTTCTCAATTCGCTCTTTTCTTTCTTTCAGATTCCCTTTTTTCCATCTAAATCCCTAAAACTCCCCAGACTCAACAGTAACGCTCTAATCTAAAACCCTAAAATCCTATTCACCATTGTTTCACCACCGTTTCAACACCGTATCATTGTTTCACCACCGTGCCGTTTCGACCACCGTTTTACTTCTACGCCACAATTTCGACCCATTCGACCCTACCTTTCACACTTACGTCACCGTGCAACATTGTAAGTAAAATAAATCTTTAAGTTTGCCGTGAATGTGTGACCCCTTGGAGCTTCTTCTTTTCATCAAATACGTTTAATTTTTGTTTTTGAATTTTATAGGTTTAATTTTGGGGCAACTGATACCAACAAATAAAGACTTGCTATTCCATCTCCTTCTTCAGGTTCAGTTTTTTATATTCAAGTTCTGTTTTTATAAATTTATTTGGTTATTATGTTTTTTAGGGTGTGTCTTTTTATTGTGGTAGTTGGAGATTTTGTGCTTTTGTTTTTAGAGTTGGGGATTGTTGAGTTTATAGTGATTTTTTTTATTGTGGTAGTTGGTGAGTTTTGTGTTTTTCTATTCATACCATATCATGCCAATCTTTCACAACATTCATTTCCTGTTAAAAATGTTTCAAAAATTCAGCATCATGTAGGTCTTCATACTATAGACTTCAATTATTCACTTGATCAAACTATTATATTCAAAATGATCAAACTATCTCTAATTTCAACATTGTTTGAAACATTTCATGATATTATATGAAAATTAACAAAATAATTACAAATATTTCAACAATATTATTTTTCATAACTAATGCAACTATGAAAATAAGTACTCAAATTATAGAGACAATTTTAGGACTTGCGAAACAAAATCGAATTGTTGACAGTTTCTAGTCTTTTAGTCTTTCAATAATTCAAAGGAGAGATCTAGTCTTTCAATCGAATTCACAAGCCGACCACCATAAAAAAATTCAATCAATAAAGGGAGATCTCCTGCTTACTGCTCCAGGAAACATCCGACCTGTACAATATATAGTCAAGTCGTCCGCTGATTTTTTTCCTTCTATTTATCAGATTTTGGCCCTGGTTTGGTGAATTTAAGTTGGCCTTAGGTGTAAAAAAAATGATTGCTGGTTACTGCACGCTTGATGGCAGATTTTCTATTGTTGGCAAGCTTCTTGAAAAAAAAGTTTTATACTTAAATGCCTTATTAATTTATGATTGTATATCTTAAATGCCTTAAATGCCTTATAATTTCTGATTATAATTTATGATTGTATACGTTAAATGCCTTAATAATTTATAATAATAATTTATGATTAATAAATTATAATTAATAATTTATGATTAATAATTTATAATTAATAATTATGATTTAATAATTTATGATTGTATACCTTAAAAATTTCTAGTATTTTTCTTGTTGGCAAGTTTATGATTGTATAATAGTAAAATTTATTTTCTTATATTTCTTATTTGATACCTTAAAGGCCTTAATAATTTTATTCAATATGAAAATAGATTCATCCAACTATGATTGATAAGAGTTGGATTGACAAACCATTGAACTCAAAAGAGTTCTTAAATGGAGTAAAATAATTTTGTTTTGCCTTTTCAAATTCTGCAATGAAGCCTAGAGATATATATGATATGGGAGAAGTGAATTATGGAATCACAAGAGCCAATAATGGAAGACATACCTTTTTGTGAGCAAAAATGTTGGGAAATATTGAAGAACTACAATTAGTGTGAGACGATGTCAATGAACAAGAAAATGATGAAACAAATGTTGAGGGAAGATCGTAGTAGTTTAGTGATAGAGATGATTGAAAATGTATAGAGGTATTTTAATATTTAATTATGAACTTTGTAATTTTGTCATATTTTTTTTCTTTAAATGTATTCTATATAAGACTTCATATTTTTGGTGTTTATGTAATGCACAGATT
>PGWS01037187.1:0-26051 GCA_002896235.1 Cicer reticulatum | reverse complement strand
AAATATATATAAAATCACAATGTCATAAAAAGCATATAAAAATAAAAGAAATCAAACACAATATCAATTCTATCTCAAGATATTATTTATAAAAAATAACTAAAAATAGAAAGTTGTTATAAATAATTGAAATATAACTACGTGCATACATAATATCAGTCAAACGCACACAAAAGTATTACATTAATTGAGTACACGTATATACACGTAAAATCGCATAAAATCTTTTTCTTTAAACTATATATTACACTAAAATACTATTATTTTTCAAAAAAACAAAAATAGATCAAAGAGTAAAATATAATATTTATTATTTATATCGCTCATGTAATCTAATATTTATAAAACTAGCACATCATAGAAATCACCTATATAACGAAAATTAGTCAAAAAATTTATCAATCATATATTCTAAAATAATTTTAATATTAAATTAATTATTTAAAATCGTACTTAACTAATAAAATAGTTTAATATAAAATTTCGTGTGTTACAATTCTTCTCTTGTTAAAAGAATTTCGTCCTCGAAATTTACGGTGAGTGAACTAATATTAACTTACCACCCTCAAGATTCAAACTTAGTTTATAAACATATTTAAGACATTCAATCTCCAATTAAGTACATCATGTAAAATTCAACTAACATAACATGATAGACTAACATGACAAAATAAGTCAATTAACACGTATAATATTTATCATTCAATTATGAAATAAAATACTTATCACATTTACCATTAAATTATGAAATAAAATACCATAGTTATTCATTACAATTTACATATAAAACATAACATATAGATTCTATCATTAATAACGTAGTTCATTTAGTTAGGTTAAATGAAACACATTCCAAGTACGTTGCCAATTTCAACTATTTCTTTCAAACCAAATATTACTAGTTTTACTCCTTAAAATATAGTCTAAATCATATCACGAAACATTTAACAAATTTAACTTAGGTCTAACAAAGAGAGTAATTTTTTAAAATATAAAACACGTCTAACAACTTAATAACACTATAATAGAATTACAATAAATTACTCTATAAAAACATATTATATATATAATCAAGCAAAAATAATGTAATGATAGAGATACTATTTCCCAATAAAATATACTTAATAATTAAATTCATTCAATTGATATAAGCAATGAACATGTTTTTTAATTATTTAAAAATAAAATTAAAAGGCGCTTCTAACAAAATTAATGAGTTATCGTTGTCTCTTTTATTGACAATGAGTCATCGGGGTAGCTAGTCCCTCCTACTCATGTAGTCAACACTACTTAAGGAACTATAACTGCAGTCATTCAAATTCAAATATAGATAATTAAAAGTATATTTAACATGGTTCAGGAGTGCGAAGGCGGCGCCACAACTCCTACTCCTTACTTCAAGTTAAAAAAACTCACTTAATTACACATTCACAATAGTTTATTTGCAATTTACAACTAGCTACAACAACAAAAGAAAGGACACTAACATCAATATACAATCAATAATTCGATTGAAGAAATATAGAACTATTCCAGTTTTAAATGCTCTCGACTACTCTTAACTCTATACACTAATTCCCAAAAATTAGAACACTTAAAACACAAACAATTTCATATTTACATAATCATATACATGCATATAACTAATTCATCAATTGACATCATGATGTAGAATATCCTCATACCAATCCAATATTTCAAATTGATCACAAATAAATTATTAATTAACTTTTATTTTTATCAATCTTTATCATTTAAGAAAGATCGAAACAAAGATTTTTCAACTAGTAGGTAAAGTATGCAACTATTTTTACTCCAAAGTTAATACAACAATCATAAAATTAAAATAAATCTCGTAGTACATAAATTATTTTAGTGGTTAATCAATAATCTAAAATTTGATTGCAAACACTTAAATTATTTTAAAAGGATCACTAATCTTTTAATACTATAAAATAATTTTTCTTCATAATTTCAAATTTTTCCTTGGATTACTTCTTAATAAATCTTACGATTTTCTTTTAAATACTTTTAAAAATCAATAAGATTACTAAAATTTCACCAATATCTTTCCCACTAAAATACCTATCAAGATATTTAAGCACTCTTAAAATAATTTTTTTTTAACCTATATTTTGAAATCAAATCAAATCATGTATATAAAATTAGATACAAAGTTTTCTAATTCATCAAGACTTCTAAAATAGTTATATTTTTTATCCTAATTTCTAAAAACTATTTTTACAACAAATCTTCTAGATTATTTAATATTATTTTTTTAAAAAAAAAATAGCACATAGTAAAACTTGGCGTAAATTATTTTTCTCTTGTGTGACTAATCTAAATTTTAAATAAAATCATCATAAATATGTATTTTTATTATTATTTTAAGAATCAACACAACTCCAACACAATCTAATTTTCTAAAATAAGTCAACAACAATTCACTCATAAAATATTTCCTTTTATAAATAAATCAAATTTAATCCTTTCACAATTTTTGTTTTTAAAAGTCTAACTATAAAATTTCAACCAAACTTGATTATTCAAGAATTACTATTGCTAATAATATGAATTTTATACTATTTCAAAATCATGATGAATGTCCTAAATTGATTTCAAAAGCAATATCAAAATTTTAATCATTTAGGTACAACCATCAACATTTTCAAGTGATATTCTCTTTTGATAAAATCAAGTTAAGTGCCCATATAAAAACTGAATTTTTAGATTTCATAACTATTTTTCAAGACATATTTTTAATTGACAATAATATCTACAACATTATCTTAAAACCAATAACAATAGTAATGAAGACAATCACCAAAATCTTTTTTTTCACAGATATCAATTCAAAATCAAAAATAAGAATTTTCTAGTCAAATTAAAACTTTAAACATATAATAATAATAATAATAATAATAATAATAATAATAATAATAATAATATAATAATAATATAATAACAACAACAACAACAATAACAACAACAACATCAACAACAATAACTTGACTAGAAGATATGTTTGGTAATAATTATCAACAATTTAAGGTAGAAATAGGTTAGCTTATGTCGAATTAGACTTTACAATGTTTAAGTCTTGTCTGTCAAAAAATATTCAAGTCTTAAGTCTGACATGTAGTCAGTCGTAGGCTTAAATATTTTTTATGATTGAGTATGACCTTGATGGAATAATAATTTATGGTCTATTAGACTACTTCAAAAGCCTATTTTTTATTTTAACATTTTTGAATAACTAATCAGATATATCTTTAAATAGACAAATAAGTTAATATATCAATGAAATTGAGTTATATTTTGATATAGTATATTCTTAATATTCTAAATATTGTAGGAACCATTCTTATAATATTCTAAATATTTGTGAAAAATAATTAAAAAATTTAAATAATATACATTGATTTCAAAGTATAAATCAAAATTGTTGACATAAAGATATTTTAGAAACACTTGTTTAAAAAAAAAACAGAAAGACTAAAAATAAAAATATTATATATTTATGAAAACAAAAGAAAATAAAAATATATAAGAACTTTGATTCTAAAGATAAGAAAAAGAAAAATAATTCATAATTGTCGTAGAATTCCTAACTTCTTTTTTATAAAGATCAAATCTTTTAGTTAGAGATAATGACTCTATAACTTCTTTTTTTTTTATCAAGAGACCAAATAAACCGAGATATGATATTCATTGTCGTTATTATTATTATTATTATTATTATTATTATTATTATTATTATTATTTTTTTTTTTTTTTTTTTTTAAATCTAAAGATACAAATTTTTTGCACATCTATTGCCGACAAACTAATACGTGTAAAATACAATCAACCGGTTTTAGCGTGAAGATACTAAAACTTAGATAAGAACTTAAATTATAAAGATAAGAAAAAGAAAATAAATCATAATTATTAGAGAGATCCAAATACATAAAGTATCAACCACAAATATATTTCTCCATAAAAAAAATCAAAAATAAAAATAGTTTTGATATTTTTCTCCTTATTTTTCTTATCCAATCTTAAGTTGTTATGATCCATGAAATCCTATAAAACCATAAACTACACCAAACAGATTAAACCAACTCATAAACACTAAACCGAATTATTTTTTTACCTCTCAAACACTTATAACACATCTATGGATTCTTCCTTCAACCTAAATGTGATACCCTAAACCCCAAAATAATACATATAATAATTTATATCATATTTCTATAAAATTTGCAGCGGATAAATAAAATCTGTTTCTAAGAAAATAAAAACTTTTATTTTTAATTTAGGATATCAAGTTTCTCAAAATTTCAAAAGGAACAATTTAAACTTCTTTACTCATATAAATAGGGCAATCTCAATAAGCTTGATTTAAGTATAATTACATAATTTCAAAAGGGCCAGTGCTGCCTTTAACAAATCAAACGCCTTCTTGCATTTGTCATCAAAGGTGAAACTGACATCTTTTTGTCCATAATTCAGCCACCTAATTGGACCATCCCTTTTGAAATTATGTGTGATGGATCTAACTATGCAGTGGGAGCAGTCTTTGCACAAAGGTTCTTGATGAAGAAATCAGAAGCAAAACTGAGATTGATCCGGTGGATGTTGTTACTCCAAGAATTTGATATAGAGATTAAAGACAAGAGTGGAGCTGAAAATTTTGGTGGCAGATAATTTGAGCAAAATAGAAATGGATGAGGACCTCAAGATTACTTCTCTGATAAGCAATTGCTACAGTTGCGTGAGGTAACTCCTTGTTTTGCTGATTTAGTTAATTATCTAGTTGCTAGAGTCCTTCCTGCAGATGCATCCAGAACACAAATACACAAGCTTAAAAGTGATGCCAAATACTATGTGTGGGATGATCCATACCTGTGGAAATTTTGTAGTGACCAAGTGATTAGGTGATGTGTTTCCCACCATGAAGCTCATCCATTCTTCATTTTTGTCATGCCTCTCAAGTTTGGGGACATTTTGGTCCTCAAACGGACAACAAAAAAAGTCTTACACTCGAGTTTCTTTTGGCCCACTTTGTTTAAAGATGCTTTTGAGACTTACAAAACTTGTAAACAGTGCCAAATAGCAGGAACAACAATCACTCGTAGGAGTGAGATGCCTCAACAACCTATGTTTTTCCTATGAAGTATTTGATGTGTGGGGCATTGACTTTATGGGCTTTTTCGTATTTCTTTTGGTTTGATCTATATTTTACTAGTTGTTGATTATGTTTCAAAATGGGTGGAAGCAATACCCACTAGGACCTAATGATTCTAAAGTTGTTGCAGATTTTATCAGATCAAATATATTTTGCAGGTTTGGAATACCCTGAGCCACCATAAAGTGATTCAAGCACTCATTTTTGCAACCGCACATGGACGCTTTGCTTCAAAAGTATGGGTTTGTGCACATAGTTTCTACACCTTATCATCCCCAGACTAATAGACAGGATGAAATCTCAAACAGGAAAATCAAATAGATCTTAGAAAAGATGGTGCAGCCAAATAGGAAAGACTGGAGCCACCGACTTGAAGAAGCTCTTTGGGCTCATAGAACAACTTACAAAACACCAATAGGGATGTCCCCTTATCGACTTGTGTTTGGTAAGGCATGCCACCTCCAAGTGGAAATAGAGCATTGTGCTTATTGGGCGGTTAAGAGTTGTAACCTTGAGATGGAGAAAGTAGGTTTGGATAGAAAGCTTCAATTGCAACAACTTGAAGAGCTTAGACTAGAAGCTTATGAGAACTCTCACATATAAAAGGAGAAAACTAATTAATTTCAGGATAAGATGATTTCTAGGAAGGAATTTTCCATGGCCAAAAAGTTTTATTGTTCAATTCCCGTCTAAAAATTATTGCTGGGAAATTTCGATCCAAGTGAATTGGCCCTTTTGTTGTTACTAACATTTTTCCTCATGGTGCAGTGGAAATAAAAAGTGAAAACACCGAGAAAGTGTTCAAAGTAAATGGACAACGCCTCAAGCTATTCCATGAGAACTCTGTGCTTGAAGATGCTACCATAGAAGAACTCTCCTTGGAAAAGCCCACCTACACTGAAGTTTCAACAGGGAGCTCCATTTCCTTACTCTTATTTTATGCTTGTTACTTTCATTGAGGACAATGTGTAATTTAAGTGTGGGGGTATTGTTTAGGATTTTATTTGTAATATTTCAAAATAATAAAAAAATAATAATGGACATTGCACTGCATGCTTTTGCATCAGATTTTGTGGTTGTAAGTGTTGTGAGTTTGTTTGGACTGACATGATTGGATAGTATCTTTGCATTCTTGGTAAAATAAATTGGATTAAAATGCTAAATTGTGTATCATTTGTGATAAGTCATTAACCTTTGTGAGATTTTTTAGCCCTATTATGAATGGAATAGATTTTTCCATCTTTTTTTCTTGTGTTATATCTCACTCGTGATTGCTAGTTACACTACAACTTGACTTGACTCTTGTCTGCATGAATATATTGAAATGATCTAGGCATTTGTTTCTTGTTAAGCTACTTGTCAAATAAGTCTACCCTACAATTATCCATTTGTTTAAGCCCCTTTGAGCATAATTATTTCATTCTTTGTTATATAGCTCATTACAAACCAAAAAGTGAAAAACAATGAATTGACCCAATCTTGGGGGATAAATGAGTCGTTCCTTAAATAAGTGTGGGGTCTCAACTTATTTGTTTAAAATTTGAGAATTAAAAAAAATAAAAATAAAAAATAAAGAGAAAAAAAAAAGAGGAATAAAATGAGGAAAATGGTCGTGTTGTTCGCAAAGAGAGTGTGATAATAAAAGTCAATGATATTTTGTTGAGTTACTTCTTAATGTTGTTTTTCTCTCTTAATCATTACTCCTTTATCCTCCTTGATTTTCAGCCCTAGTCTCTTTAGGATTATCTCACCCTTACCTTGGCCACGTTACAACCTGAATAAAGACCTTTTGATCATTATGTGCATGTGTTTCAAATACAGATGTTAGAGGCTTGTCAAGCCTATGATAGTGCTAGCTTTCATGATGTGCTTTGAGTGTAAATAGTAGCCCAAAAGAATTTTATATCCTAAGAGGACTCTATCACTTATGATGCATTCTTTAGTTAACTTGTCCTCTTGTTTTCCTTGGTTGCAATAAAAAAATTATTCATGATTGCCTTAAGCTAGAAATATATATTTTTTCTCTCACCACTTTGCATTCATAAGAATTTGGAATCGCATGCATTACTTTGCTCGGAGTGCAAAAGCTTAAGTATCGGGGAATTTGATCATAGCATTTTTGACACATGTTTCTAGCTTTTTAGCATGGTATTTTAAAATCTCTTTATAGCTTAGAATAACTTTTTAGCTTGTTTCTAAACTTTGGGTCGAAATTAAATTATAATTTTATTACTTGCATTTTGACCTTTGCTCGCTCTGTAGGCCATAACATGAGCTATGATATCGGATTGGCGCATACAAGCAGGCGTTGGAAAGCTAAAAATCATAGCTACAATTTTTGTGTTGGAATAAAAGTCCAATGCCGAACTTTACTGGGACTAAATTACAGATTTCGTAGTCTGGACTTTTGTAATAATTTTAAATAGTGGGTCACTTGTTTTTAAACCCTAAACCCTAAAAAAGCTCAATATCGAGTACTATATATTGACAATTTTGTTTATTTTTACGGGGATGAAATTTTAAGATTCAGATTGATACAAGGAATAAACACTTTTATTTTAATTTCATGGAAGGCTAATTTTATAAGATTAATACACAAGTTTAGAGTTTCATCAACACCTTGAGATTCAGGTTACATTGTCAATTTCGACTCACGATTCTATTTCTGCTTATTTATTTTATATTGATATTATGATTGCTTAAATTTAATTTCAATAAGATCAATTAAATTCATTTGACATAATTTGGTTTCGATTTCTAATTTAATTGAATTATAATTTTGTGACACTTGATCGTTAAATAAGAATAGATTACGCTTAATCCAGTCGACGAAACCGAATTCAAATAGGTTATGCTTGTTTGATCAATTCTATAGTTAAATAAGAATAGAATCACGAATTAGAAATTAAACTCATTGATAGAATCTATGATAGGTCTGAAACTCAAATTAGTGAAATAATCGTTATGCTCATCTTTTAAGACAAAAATATAAAAAAAAAAAAACTTTCGAATTTGAACTTTCAATTTGGCTAATATTATTATATCAGAAGTCTTGCGAAACGACTCAAGTTATTACTTCTATTTATATTTTATCAATTGTATTTGACCAGTGTGCGACAACGAATCAGCAATGTATATAGAAGATTTCTGAAAAAGCCATGAACACATCAAAAGAAAAGTATGAATGAAAGCATCTTCTCAGTTGAGAATTCTTAGAAATTAATTTAAATCAATCAAGTTATTTTTATACACTTGAATTGATATAAGACTTGGATTGTATTATCCTCTCAATGAGAATTCAACATCCAAAGAAAGATTATATGTCACCTTAGGCATATTTTGGAATGAATATTCCCAAGCCCGATAATGGATATAACTCATTAATCCAAAAAGAGGTACCTGAAGAGGTGAAAGAAAACTTGGAGTATGTGATAGAGAAAATATTACTTGAAGCCTAGAGAGGTAGAGAAAAGAATACTCATAGTCATAGACTATACTGAGGCAAAATGTCTTGCTAAGGGGAGGAATAGATGTAGCAATAGTTGTTGTGAACTAGAATAAAAATAATTGTGTCTCTTCGCTTTCGCAACTCTAATATTTACAATCATAAGTTAATTGTTTTGATGAAGAACATATTCTTCTGTTTAGAAATGTTATTTGATTTTCATAAATGGTCAACACAATTCAAACTCCCAATTTCATTCTTCAATTGATATTAGAGTTTGATCTCTTTAATGAGAACTTTACCGCATAAGAGTAGAAAAAAATTAATGCTCAAAATTTCAGTTAAATGGTTTTACTTGTTGCATGTTTTTGGTTCAATTCTATTTTTAATCTATTTTGAAATTAAAATTTTTTTATCTCAAAAGTCATGGATTAAAAAAAGCAAGTTGATGCAGATTGAAATTGCTATCTGATAATAGATAAAAATTAGCAGATAATTTATATCTAAAATGAAAATTTCGTCTCTTAACTAAAGCCATTTTAAACAATAAATCTTAGCAATTAATCTTTCAATAAACTTTTTTCAAACTTGATTATTTGTGTTACAATCATATCGTTTATGTTTGAGTAATCATTTTTCAATGATATTTTGAGCAGTAGAATAAAATCTATGCATTAGATAACTAAATGCTCAAAGAAAAGAATGAAAATGAAAAAATGAGTTTAATTGTGTTCACACCCTAAATCCCAAAATCATATATATAATAATTTATATCATATTCCAATAAAATTTGCAGCGGATAAATAAAAATAAATTTTCAAGAAAATAAAAACTTTATATTTAATTTAGGATATCACGTTTCTAAAAAAATAAAAATAAAAAACTTTAAACTTATTTTATCCATTAAAATAGTGCAATCTCGATAAGCTGATTTAAGTATAATTACTTGATTTAATTCTAAAAACTTACTAGTACTTCTAAGGTTTTCAAACCAATATTCGATTCAAATTAAATAAGTAAAATACAAATTAAAACCCTTATTTCCGGTATTACCTATGAGAGCAGGGTTCCTCCCAAACTTGAACTTCAAGACTCATTAACCTGTAATAACAGCGATTTCGCAAACGCAGGGCCCATCCAGTCAAACAAAAACAACGAAGGAGATGAGTCTCAAAATCATGATGACATTATAATATAAGTAAGAAGAACACACAAATAGTCATAATAGAACCATATCATTACACAAATATACCATCAAGAAAATATCACATTAAAATGTCAAAATCACTCAAGGAAAATCAATAGATTTCACTGTAACATCAAATTGTCTAAGAGAAATTATCACCACACATGATACATATTAATAACAACAAAATAATTACAATAAAATGCAATGTTATGCATGAGCTTAGACTCTACTTCACAATGTGGTACCATTCTAACTCTGAAGTACTTTTTTAGGAGGCTTGATACTATGCCACCATCCCAATGGACGGACAATTCAAATTGGCCCTGTCCTCATAGATCACCTCAACTCAACCTGAGACACATATACATGATAGTCGAGGTAAACGTGTGTTGCATGGTAGCTCCCGACATTTGGAGTGCTACCTCCAAGTCACCTAGGAATTCCCCAACCGAATACCTCCAAGGTCTAACAATCTTGTCTTAAGGCTCGACAGCAGACTGCCACGATCAGGCTCATTCAGTTGTACTTCCCTAGAATCACTAGGCTTGTCAGGCCCTACCTATATGATGACAAAATAATCTTCACTTCACAAATTCCCAATATTTATTTTCTCCCCTCGTTGGCCTATGGTACTCCATTAAGACCTTCATCTCAAACACAAATTGGAATACAATTTATAAAATCACTATCATTAATCACACATCATCATCATCACATAACCTCGTCACAAATTTATAGCATCACTATCATCAATCATACAACAACACATATATTCATCACGAATTTATCGCATTACCATTATTAATCATACATTATCATCATTACATCAAATTATCACAACACATCCATTTTTATTATAACATCATTTAAACTCATCTAAGCAAACATATGCGTAAAATTAATTCAACAACCAGTATCACAATAATATAAACCCCACACATATAAAGAAATTAAATCAAATATCACAATAATATCAAATGTCACACATTTAACGAAATAAAATAAAATATCACATTAATATCAAATACCCAACATTTAACGAAATTAAATCAAATATCACAATTAAATTAAATACCACGCATTTAACGAATCAATCAACACCTTATAAGTATTTCTATTCCAAATTTTAATCTCACAATTTCCATTTTGTACATTAATTAATTTATTACTCAAAGAGCTACTGCCGTAAGTAACGAGCCCCGGATGAATCGTTGGGAAATACGGTTTTCCCGTTCATCTCACAATATATTATACTCATGAGTTCAAACGCTCTCTCACCCCTTACCTTATTTCGACGCTTTCACAAACGAATATGATTCCACAAGCAAACAACCTTTGTTTTTTTTTTTTTGACTCTTTGTCCTTCAATCGATCATAAATCAGAAAACAAATTAGTGGATAAATTAGCCATTTTTCACATGGTCATTTTGGCGTTGGTTTCACACAAATCGGACTTATGGTGAAGAACGGTTCAAACTAAGAAATTTTATAAATGGAGAAGTCGGCTATTTTAGATAGAAATTTGGATGGTTAAAAATCTGAGGAAGTATGTTTATTTGACTACCTAAATGAATAAAACGACATACTGAAATTTGAACGAGAACAGAGAAACTTTTCCAGAACAATTATCGATCGTCGGTGTCAATCTATAGGTTGTTGTTGTGTTTCTCTTTGGTTTTACGGCCGCAGTCCAACTCCCTTCCTTTTTTTTGTTTTATTTTATTAACAATTAGGGTTCACAAATGGGTCAAACCAATTGGTCTCCTTTTAGGTTTTACTAGTTTTATTTATTTATTTATTTTTAAAACACAATTTCATTAATTAAATATTAATAATATTTCAAAACTAATAATTGAAACTCTCACATTCAAAATAATCTCTACAATTATACTTATTTCTCAACATACTCACATTATAATAATACCAAAATATTAGAAAATAGTCAAAATTATAAAATAAATAAATATAACATCAATATCTTATATTAATTACTAATCATAATAAATATATATAAATCACAATGCCATAACAAGTATATAAAAATAAACGAAATCAAACACAATATCAATTCTTTCTCAAGATAATTATTTATAAAAAAAAATAACTAAAAATAAAAAATAGTTATAAATAATTGAAATATAACTACGTGCATACTTAACATCAGTCAAGCGCACATAAAAGTATTACATTAATTGGGTACACGTATATACACGTAAAATCGCATAAAATCTTTTTCTTTAAAATATATGTATTACACTAAAAATACTATTATTTTTTAAAAAATATATCAAATAATAGAATATAATATTTATTATTTATATCGCTCATGTAATCTAATATTGATAAAACTAGTAAATCATAAAAATCACCTATATAACAAAAATTTGTCAGAAAATATATCATTATATATTCTAAAATAATTTTAATATTAAATTAATTATGTAAAATCGTACTTAACTAATAAAATAGTTTATTATAAAATTTAGGGTGTTACACATTGAATAGAGTAAAAAAATAGAATATATGTATGAATGTGATATATTATCTTAGATTAGATTATCTTAGAAACTATTTCATCATGTGATTATAATACAATGCAGCTACAAACTCAATGACCTACCTAAATGAATTTTAAAATTTTCTTGATTTCATTTTGATTAAATCCTTATCAAACCTTTGTTTGTGTTCTAAATATTCTTCAATGACAAACTAAACAAAATATTTATGCTTGAATGAAGTAGCGTAAGTTTTACTAGTGAGAAGAGCCAATTTATTAAAACTTATATGATGATGAGAAAAGTATTAGTTCATACTATAGAATTGTTAGTGCAAAATAATGGAAACATTTTTTATGCATTTCATCGATGTTGAAACTAACCAAACACAAAGACGTTAATTAAAATTTCAATGATCTATGATGTTTGTTTAAATGTGTAGCTAATCTACTAGAAAAAGTGATCAATATTTCAACCTTACCGTTAAATGTTAAACTAGGAAGGTTGAATGCTAAGAGGTTAAAGTCTTTCATCAAAGTAAATGATTAGAGGACAAACACATTTTCCTCTAGTCAAAATCAAGATGAAAGTTAACTCTTCATTTGGTGATAAGATCAATTAGAATCTATCAAATGATCATTCATCTTTTGAAAAAAGAAGCATGATCAATGTAGTACGAGTCAACTAAAAGTTTATTTCTCAAATGGTTCAAATATATTTAGCTGATGTGATTCATAAACAACACATCAACAACAGTCATGAATGAGATTATTTTTGAAGAAGATTGAACTACATGTAATGGGCCAAACTATTTCAGAGAAGGTAATCATCTTATCCCTCCACTAGAGAATTCTAGCATGATAAATGAGTTAACCTGATAATCAAGTATCTGTTTGAACCAAGTGCAGTTCTGATATTAACAAAGGTAACTTGTGAGAATAATTTATTGCACTAGTGATTTTATAGTGTGTAGTTAATAGAACAGGAAACGGAGGAAACAATATCAGAGGAAGTATTAGAGGAAAGACACCAGAGGAAGTGACCAGAGAAAGTCACTAGAGGAAATCACCAAAGGATGTAAAAAGATCAGAGGAAACAAAATACAATTAGTCAACGAAATCCTCAAAATCGGATAAATGCACGTTCTGGAAAAGGACGTGCATATGCCTCTGATAGCGTGCTTCTGGTAGTTCTGCGTGTTTCTTATAGTTCAATGTTCTTCTTGAAGCTCAACGTATTTATGATAAATCAATGTTTGCCGTGCTTCTGGGTAGCATATCTTTGATGAGTCTGTGCATCTACCTTTGAAGATCATGTATGCCTTTAAAGATTCAATATGCCTCTAGAGTTTTTGTTCCTCCATTGAACAATAATTGTAGGATGCCTCTGATGAAAAGTAATTGTAGCACGCCTCTGATGAACAATAATTGTAATATGCATATTATGAACAGTAACTATATGATGCCTCTAATGAATAGTAATTGTAGCATGCCTCTGATGAATAATATCAATAGGATGCTTATGAGGGAAAAATTTATAGTTAAAAATTTTGTGGGCTCAATGGGGTTTATGGACCCACTTTTTCAAATTTTTGTTTTTGATATTTTTTTTTTAAATTTGACAATTGTTTTTGATTATTTTGGAGAAACAATTTTTCCGAAAAAAAAAATTCAGATTTTTTTAGGAAATTTTTTCAATATTTCTTCCATAAAATCTCAATTAACAAAACATTGGGCCTATGAGCCCTTCACTTGAGCCCAAAAAAATAATAAAATAATGGATGGGCTTTAAAATGTTTATTTCAATAGGGGACCTCATATTAGGAGCTTAGTAAGAGATTTTTTAAGGGTGGTGATTTGGACTTTGGGGCTTTGTTTACAGCTCTAGTAAACAGTAATTGTAGCATGCCTCTGAAGTTTGAAGCCATTGTTCAAACCTGCATCTAAAGCATATATTCCGTTGACTCTGAAGACAACAACATGTTATGAAGTGTTGCCTCTGAAACGTAGCACACTTTGAAGTTGCACTAACACCGATAAATTCAACAAATGTGTTTTCCCCAAGACACTAAATCTAAGTCACGAAGTTTTCCTCTGACTATCAAGAAAGCAAAGTATACAACATTTGACTCAAACAATCAAGTCATACTGTGTTGAAGAAAATTCAATGCCTCTATGGAAACTCAACAATTCTGGTAAAAGATAAATTTTATTTAGCCAAATCATAATTCCTGAAAGTCCAAGATCAAGCCCAAATCTATTCTTATTTCATTTAATCAAGTGTATGAAGGAAGTTTTAGGAATAACTACTTTCAACGCATATCTGGATATTTTTCGCTAACAAAAGTTCTAGAAGATTCGCCTATACCAGATTTGGAAGTAAATGATTCAAAAACGGTCATATTCTCAAATCGTATCAATCAAGGTTATTGTTGATGAAGATCATTGTTGAGACAATAGCAAAAATTTATACTTTTATTGGGAGAATAGCTAAAAACAAATACAATTTAGAATTCTTGAGGGACAAAAATTGAAACCCTAATATTTCCTATAAATAGCAATCAAAGCTGAAGAATAAATAAACAATCAACAAGCTCACAAACTTAAAAGTCCTAAAAACTGAACGTCACGAGCTCAATACTTCCTATGTGTTTAGAGTTTAAGGTTTTATGTTCTATCAAAGCACTTGTTCAAAGTAAAATATTCTAAATGTGGTACCGTGAACAAATAGAACATTGATCTATGGAATCTAAACAAGGAGGATGAACGATGTCCATTTTATCTAGAAATAACTATTTTTATGACTTAATTAGATTCAAAATAGAATAACTATTTTTATCATCATAATTGAAACATAAATTAACTAGAGTAGAATAATTCAGTAATTAAAATAAAGATATTTGGCTTTGTAAAGACAATAATAAGATTTTTTTTCCTTGAAAAATCATAAGATCTTATCCATCACATATATATAATTTGTTTTTAATACAAACTACAATTTTTCATATCTAATAATCTAGTTAAAGACCACTAAACAACTACGGTACTAAATAATATATAAAAATACAACCAAATTCATACTAATTGTTCTATTTATGTTATCTTAATCGTTCTTTATCTTTTTTTTTTCATTCATATTATTTTAGATCAACACAATGGACAAGAATAAGAAGACGACTGAATGGTGCATAATTGGTTAACCCACTTGTCAAGGCACTCTTTATGAAAAACATGTAAACATATTGTATAAATGAGTTCTAAATTTGATCCGTTACCATACTCCTCCAAACAAATTGAACACGGATCTTTAGAATCATAAGAAAAAGGTTGATCATATTTCTTTAAGGAATACACATTTTGTTGACCATTAATATTATAATCACGATGATATTGCTCCAATAAATTTTCTTCTTCTAGTACAATTGACGTGGTGACATTATGCAACACATTGATCTCCAATATTCCATGTGGTTTAGTGTTGAATGCAACCATTTGTCTAGCCATGTCTCCGATTTTAGGTAGAATCCTTACTAATCTATAAGGGTGCATTATACAGAACATGTGGTATAATAAGAGAGTATTTTGATTCAATTCCAAAATTGTTTGTGCGTTACAATTGCATAAACTTTCCATAGGGACGAAGAAGTAGTCATCGACAATACTAGTAGTTGTAAAATAAGGAGCTGAGGTAGAAGAAAAAATTGATTGATTGTAACTAAAATGAATGGAGAAGATACCATTCAAAGAAGAAAATATTGTTGGTGAGATGGAATGTAATGATTCAACGACAAAACCAAAATTGACTAGAATATACCCTAGTAAAGACAAAAATGACCTAAAATATTAATCTAATTAGACTTTGGGATTTAATGGATGAACTCCAATGATTAAGAACCAAAATGGACTAGAATAAACCTAGAAAAGATCAAAATTACCTAAAATATTAATCCATTAAGACTTTTGCACTTATTGGACAAACCACACTGATTAAGAATAAGATTGGCCTAGAGTAAACAAGTAAAGAACAAAATGACCGAAAAGATTACTCCATTGAGACTCTTGCACTTATTGGACGAACTACATAGATGTAGACAAAAATGCACTATAGTAAACCTAGTAAAGACTAAATTACCTAAAATATTAATCATTTGAGACTTTTGTACTTATTGGAACTACATTGATGTAGAACAAAAATGGACTAGAATAAACCTAGTAATGACTAAAATAAGCAAATATATTAATCCATTGAGACTTTTGCACTTATTGGACGAACTACAATGATGTAGAACAAAAATGGACTACACTAAACCTGGTAAAGACCAAAATGACCAAAAATATTATTCAATTGAGTCTTTTGCACTTATTGGAAGAACTACATTGATTTAGAACCAAAATGGACTAGAATAAACTTAATAAAGACTAAAATGAGCAAATATATTGATCCATTAAGACTTTTCCACTTATTGGCAAAATACATTGATTAAGAACCAAAATGGACTAGAATAAAACTAGTAAAGTCCAAAATTAACTAAATTATTAATCCATTCAAACATTTTCACTTATTGGACAAACTCAATAAATTTTGAACAAAAACTGCCTAGAATAAACTAGTAAAGACCAAAATGACCGAAAATATTATTTCATTGATACTTTTGCACTTGTTGGAAGAACTACATTGATTTAGAAGAAAATGGACTAGAATAAAACTAGTAAATACTAAAATGATCAAATATATTAATCCATTGAGACTTTTGCACTTATTGGACGGACTACATTGATGTATTACAAAATCGGACTAGAATAAACCTAATAAAGAATAAAATGACCTAGAATACTATTCCATTTAATCTTTTGCACTTATTGGACGAACTAAGTTGATTAAGAACCCAAATTGACTAGGATAAACCTAGTAAAGACCAAAATGACCTAACATATTAGTCCATTGAGACTTTTAAACTTAATGGACGAATTACATTGATTAATAACCAAAATGGACTACAATAAACCTCGTAAAGACCAAAATTATCTAAAATATTATTCCATTTAGACTTTTTTACTTATTGGATAAACTACATAGATTAAGAACAAAATTGCCTATAATAAACTAGTAAAGAACTAATTGATCAAAAATATTACTCCATTGAGACTTTTCCACTTAATTGACCTATATTAATTAAGAACCAAAATGGACTAATAAACCTACTAAAGACAAAAAAATAACTAAAATGTTAATCCATTGAGACTTTTGCACTTATTGGACAAACTTTGTTGATTAAGAACAAAAACAGCCTAGAAAAACCTAGTAAAGGCCAAAATGACTGAAAATATTATTCCATTGAGACTTTTGCACTTATTATAACACCCTAAATTTTATAATAAACTATTTTTATTAATGAAATAAGCTTTTAAATAATTAATTTGATGGTTAAAATTATTTTAGAATATATGTTGATAATTTTTTTGACTAATCCTCGTTCTATGGATGATTTCCATGATGTGCTAGTTTAATACATATTATTTTAAATGAGCGATATAAATAATAAATATTTTTATTTTATTTTTATTTTAGTGTAATATTTTAAAGAATTAAATTTTATGCGATTTTAAGTGTATATGTGAGAAGGTAATTAATGTGATATTTTCTTGTATTTTATATTATTGTAAAAGTGTGCATATATTTATATTTTAATTATTTCTCTGTATCTCTTATTTTAATTATTTACTTTATAAATAATTATCTTTGGATATTAGTAATGTTGTGTTTTGAGTGCCTTTATTTTTAAATACTTGTTATGGTATTGTGATTTTATATATATTTATTATGATTTAGTAATTAATATAAAATATTGATGTTATATTTATTTATTTTATAGTTTTTACTATTTTCTAATACGATGGTATTATTATAATGTGAGTATTTTGAGAAATAAGTATAATTATAGAGATTATTTTGATTGTGAGAGCTTCAGTTATTAGTAATATGTTTTTTTTATATATTAATTATTTTAATTACTCTAATTTTTAAAATATTAGTAATGTTTCCAAAACTAAATGGTGTTTGGAGGAGTATTAAAAAGGAGATTAAATATTAGTAATGTTTCCAAATTTCAGTTTGTTTTACTCATTTAGTTAGTCAATTAAACTCAATTTTCCAGATTTTTAACAACTCCAATTTCTCTCTAAAATACTCGAGTTCTTCGTTTGTAGAATTCGTTCTTTTGCACCGTTCTCCTTCATCGTAAGTCCGATTTGAGTGAAATCATCGCCAAAACGATCGTGTATAAAGTGGCTATATTATCCACTGATTGGTTTTCTGATTTATGGTAATTTTCTTTGAAATAATTTCGAATTTAGTTTTCAGAGTATCTTCTCATAATTTATTTTGACGTTTACCCATAAAGGGTCGAGTTAGATCGATTGAAGGAAAAAGAGTCAAAGAACAAAAATTGTTTGCTCGTGGAATTGTATTCGTGTGTGAAAGCATCGAAATAAGTTAAGGGGTGAGAGAACGTTTAATTTCATGAGTATAATATATTGTTAGATGAACGGGAAAACCGTAATTTCCAACGATTCATCAAAGGCTCGCTACGTACGTCAACAGCCCTTTGAGTGATAAATTCATTATTGTGCAAAATGGAAATTAATTGATTAATTCATTAAATGTGTGGTATATAATATTATTGTGATATTTGATTTAATTTCGTTAAATGTTGGACATTTTATATTATTGTGATATTTGATTAATTACCGTTAAATGTGTGATATTGGATTTCGAATGAACTTTATGTATATATTTGATTAGACAGGTTTAGGTGATGTGATAATAAAAGGTGGATGCATTTTGATAAGTTTATGCGATTATGATGATGAATAATTAATAATAATGATGTTATAAATTTGTGATAAGTCTATGTGATGATGTATGATTGATGTCATAAGATTGTGATGAGTTTATGTGATGACGTGTGATTTGTAAGACCCATAGTTTTAAATTCTAATTTATGTATTTGGTGTATTTTGGTATTGAACTTTGAGGCTTTTTAGCCAAGTTATTGTTATTTTGTGAGTTTAATGCCCAAAAATATCTTTTGATGCCCCGATTAAAATTATTCGTCGATAAATAAATTAGATTAAGTACGGTGAATCTCTTTGTCTAAGAATAATTTATTTATGTTACGAAGAATTTAATTCCGGGAAGTTTTGTTAAAAACATCATATATATAATAATATATATATGTTTGGAGGGAAAAAGAAAGGAAAAGGAAAAGAAAGAAAAGGAAAGGAAAGAAAGAAAGAAAGGAAAACTGAAAGAAACGTTTTTCTTCCTCCCCGATTGATCACACGAATCCTCCATCTTTTCCTCCTTCTTCATTTTGTTTACTTCCTTTTCTTTAAGAAAAGAAACCCAAGGCTTTGGTGGTAAGAAAGCAAGGAACCCCAGCTTCATTCTTCTTCTCGGATTCGAAAACGGTGTTGGTGATTTCAAAATTGTAAAACACAAACCCTCATGTTTCTTCTAGATCTAAGCTTTATTTCGCGAAGAGATAGAAGGGAAAGTTGTTCATCTTCCCGCTACAGAGCCAGTGAGCAAACTTTAGAAGCGACGACGCGAACAAAGTTTTTACCATAATTAAATCGCGGTGCCGTAATCGCTCGTTAAAGCTATCGTTATGGTAAGGGCTCCTTCCAAACTTATAGTTTGCATTTAGGGACTTATTTGTGGTTTTGTGGAAAATAAATTTGTTGGGTTTGTGGAAAATGAATTTAATGCTTTTATGGGTGAAAGTTTGGAGTTCAGTTTTTGGTGAAATTGTTTCATCTATGTGTGTTGTTGGAGTGTAGATTTGGAGTGTAGATTTGTTTCAGTTTGGAGTGTAGATTTGTTTGGAGTTCATTTTGGAGTGTAGATTTGTTTCATCTATGTGTGTTGTTGAGGAAAAGAAATTTGATGTGTTTGAGTTGTGGTTTGTGAAAATTAGTTTGGCATGTGTTATGTTTGAGTTTTGTGGAAATTTGTGGTGATTGATGATTGAACTTGATGTGGATTTTGTGGTTTTTGAATTGATCGAATTTAATGTAAATTGTGGATTAAATTTGATGTGTGTGGTGGAACATAAATGTTTGAGTATGCTCTGTTGGATTTTGAAAATCGTTAGAGTTAAATGAGTATTAAATCGTGTTGACCCGTGATAGGTAGCACCTCGGTAATTTAGTACTTCGGCCTGTGATAGGCAGTACAATTATGATTTACAGCCTTTCGAGGAGGGTTTTGATTGGAAATCCTAGTCCATGCATTTTGGCATATACGCATTGCATTATGGTGCTTGGCACGCGAGTCATGTTTGATTTAATGTTATGATTGCGTGTGTAAACTCAAGTTGTTGTTGTGATTATGCCATAATTGCTAACTGTGATTGTTTGGATTTGTGTGCAAGTGTTGATTGATTGCGAAACCTCACGAGTCATGTTTGATTTAAATTGATGACTGCGTGTGTAAACTCAAGTTGCTGTTGTGATTGTGCCATAATTGCTAAGTGTGATTGTTTGCATTTGTGTGGAAGTGTTGATGGATTGGGAAACCTCTTTAAAAGCTGATTTTTGTTGTTTTCTGCTGTTTTCTGATGTGTATTTGAATACAAGAGGCTTGTAGTCGAATACAAGCATCCTGTTTTTGCTACTTACTTCTAAAACAACTGTTGTTAATACAACTATTGTGACGGTTATTTGTTAATTTCGGTTGGTGACCCTTTACAACTATTGTGGAAATATGGGCTTTGCCCTCATATGAGAACTAGGACCATCCTACCAGTTATCAGCCTGTAGATGGGAAGGTAGTTGGACACACCTGACTGAAGTTGTGCCAGGAGGATCTCGCGGGTCGTGTGGAGATCACCCGGGTCGTATAGGTTTTTGGTAGTATGATCAGATTAGACGGTTGTATAGAGACTAGAGGTCTTTCTTTTGTGGATGTATTTATTGTATGTTGGAAGATTGTACCTATACCAATATTGTCAGCTTGACTATTAAATTTGATGGGTCCATGTACCACTTTTTGATGTGACGTGGGGGAGTTGAAATTCTTGGGGTAGTGCTTTTGTACAGGTTTCTGTCGAGAATACCCCAGGGGTATGAGCTATGTCTGATACGCCTCATAGCCTCGGTGTATTTTGCTCTTTAAATACTTCGAATATTTGTTTCAAAAACTATTTCCGCTGTTTGTAAATACTGTTGACTTTTGTCGTTGTGTTACGACTTAAATATTTATCCAAAAGGTATTTCTTTCTAATAATTGAAATTCTTTATTTTCATGAATTTGTTTTGTTTTAAAAACAAAATACACTCGCACTGTTAAAAATCGGGGTGTTACATGATTAATGATAGTGATGTTATAAATAATGATGAGAATATTGAAGTAACCTCATAGTTGATAAAATAATTGTGATTCCAATTTGTGTTTGAGATGACGGTCTTAATGTAGTACCATAGGACAACGAGGGGAGAAAATAAATATTGAGAATTTGTGAAGTGGAGATTATTTTGTCATCAGATAGGTAGGGCCTAACAAGCCTAGTGATTCCGGGGAAGTACAACTAAATGAGCCTGATCGTGGTAGTCTTCTTTTGAGCCTTAAGGCAAGATTGTTAGAGCTTGGAGGTATTAGTGTGGGGAATTCCTAGTTGACTTGGAGGTAGCACTCTAAATGTAGGCCTAGGGAGCTACCATGCAACACACATTTACCTCGATTGTCGTGTATATGTGTCTCGGATTGAGTTGGAAGGGAATCTATTGAGAAGGGCCAATTTGAATTGTCCAATCCATTCGGCGATGGTGGCAATAGTATCAATCCTCCTAACCAGTACTTCAGACGGGTAGATTGGTTACCCACTGTGAACTAGAGTCTAAGCTCCATGCATAGCATTGCATTTCCTTGTGATTGTTTTGTTGTGATTGATGGCTGTTTCAAAAGCTAATAATATACTCTTAGATGATTTGATACATAATATAATGAGATGATTATCTTACTTGAGTGGACTTGATGTTCAATAGATACTATTTACTTAAATATTTTGATATATCGTAAAGTGATTATGATACGGTCTATTATGATTGCTTGCGTGTTCTTTTTACTTATATTCTACTACTAACATGATTTCAAAACTCACCTCCTTCGTTGTTTGTGTTTGACTGGCATCGCCCTACGTTTGCAAAATCGCAGTTATTATATGTCAATGAGTCTTGAAGTTTATGTTTGGAAGAAGCCCGCTCTGATAGGTGATACCGGGAGCAGCCCTATTGTTTTATAAGAGGAAAAATTTTAAATTTTTGAGAATATGATATGCCGTATATGATTTAGAAGTTTTATTTCACAAAAAATCATTTCTTTCCGCTGACGAATTAAATTTAAATTTTAATCGCTTTAATAATAAGTATATATCTATTCGGTTTTTCTTTGAGGGGTGTCACTCTTATTGCGATGAATCTAGCATTATTAGAACCAGCCAAATGGAACTAGAATATTACCTAGTAAAGACAAAATGAGCAAATATATTAGTCATTAAGAATTTGCACTTATTGACGAACTACATTGATGTAGAACAAAAGGGACTAGAACTAAACCTAGTAAAGAATAAGATAACATAAAATGGTAATCCATTGAGGCTTTTGACTTATTGGACAAACTACGTTTATTAAGAACAAAAATTGGACTAGAATAAAGCTAGTAAAGAACAAATTGACATCAAATATTAATCCAATGAGACTTTCAGACTTAATGGACGGACTACATTGTTATAGAACAAAAATTGACTAAAATAAACCTAATAAAGACCAAAATGAGCGAATATATTAATCCATTGAGACTTTTGCACATATTGGCAAACTACATTGATGAAGAACAAAAATGCACTAGAATAAACTGGTAAAGACCAAAATGACTTAAAATATTAATCCATTGAGAATTTCGCACTTATCGGATAACCTATATTGATTAAGAACAAAAAAGCGTAGAATAAACTTAGGAAAGACCAAAAAGACCTAAAATATTAATCAATTGAGACTTTTTGCACTTATTGGACAAACTACATTGATGTAGAACATAAATGGACTAGAATAAACCTAGTAATGAATAAAAAGACCTAAAATATTAATCCTTTGAGACTTTTGTACTTATTGAACGAATTACATTAATTAAGAACAAAAATGGCCTAGAATAAACTAGTAAAGACCAAAATGATCAAAAATATTACTCTGTTGAGACTTTTACACTTATTGGATGAACTAAATTGATCTAGAACAAACATGGACTAGAATAAACTTAGTAAAGAATAAAATAACCTAAAATATTAATCCGTTGATACTTTTGCAAGGATTGGATGGACTACATGAGTAAGAACTGTAATGGACTAGAATAAACCAAGTAAAGACCAAAATGACCGAAATTATTATTCCATTAAGACTTTTACACTTGTTGGACGAACTACGTTGATTTAGAACCAAAGTGGACTAGAATAAACCTAGTAAAGACTAGAATGAGCAAATATATTAATCCATTGAGACTTTTGTAGTTATTGGATGAACTACAATTAAGTAGAAGAAAAATGAGCTAGAATAAACCTAGTAAAGAATAAAATGAGCTAATATATAAATCCATTGAGACTTTGACACTTATCGAAAGAATTACATTGATTGAGAACGAAAATAAACGAGAATAAACCTGGTAAAGACCAAAATAACTTAAAATATTAATTCATTGAGGCTTTTGCACTTATTGCACAAACTACATTGATTAAAAACAAAAATAACCTAGAATAAACTAGTAAATACAAAAATGACCAAAAATATTATTCCATTGAGACTTTTGCAATTATTAGAATAACAACATTGAATTAGAACCAAAGTGATACGGAATAAACCTTATAAAGACCAAAGTTACTTATAATATTAATCCAGTGAAAATTTGGCACTTATAGGACAAACATATTTATTAAAAACAAAAATGACCTTGAATAAACTTGTAAATACCAAAATGACCGAAAATATTACTCCATTGAGAATGTAGGACTTATTCGAAAACTTTTGCATTTATTCGACGAACAACATTGATTTAGAATCAAAGTGGACTAGAATAAACCGTGTAAAGGCCTAAATGATTTAAAATATTAATCCATTGAGACTTTTGCACAATAAACTAGTAAAGACCAAAAATGGACTATAATAAACCTAGTGAAGAATAAAATGACCAAAAATATTAATCCATTGAGGCTTGTTCACTTATTGGACGAACTACATTGATTAAGAACTAAAATGGACTAGAATAAACATAGTAAAGACCAAAATAACTTAAAATATTAATCCATTGAGACTGTCGCGTCCTGTCTGTCCGTGAAAAAAGGAAGTCGCCACCAATTTTATTATTTTAAAAGGGAAAATTAGTTGAAACCTAAAGTAAAGTTCTTGAACAAAAAAATTGGATTTGTGAGTCGATTACAAATAGGGAAAATAATATTACCCTACATCGTCCGTTAAAATGGTTACTCTATAATTAATTGTATACATATTATTTAATTAATTATATTTACCCTAAAATAATAAATAATAATATTTTATATTAGTAAAAGGAATTTTTTTTATTTATTAATTTGGTTTGACAAGGGAAAAAACCTTGCTCCTACGTATCCCTAGATGCAATAGGGAAATCAAAACACACGTAGTCTTCAAGATAAGAAGCCATCCTACACTTTGAGAGTATTAGTCTTCACCTGCAGCTAATAAAAGACGTTCAATTACGACGTTAACAAAAGGGAAGATAATAAAGTCTTCAAGATAAGACGCCATCCTACACATTGAGAGTATTAGTCTTCACCTGCAGCTTGCAGCTCGTCTGCGTCCATCGCAAACGCCAAACACAAACAACGAAGGGTGAGTTTGGAAATTATGTATTAGTATAAGATAAACAAGGAGAACACACAAGTAGTCAAATTAGCACAAACATGAGAAACCTTCAAGAGTAAAATATCAAAGGTTAATTTAATTCAATCACAATAAAATAGTCACAAGGATGAAATGTTATGCATGTCCTATACTATATACTTCCTCATCATTTGGTACTATTCTACTCTGAAATACTTGGTTATGAGGCCTGATAATATGCCACTACAAGAGTGGATGGACACGATCATGAATGGCAAAGTGCTCATAAATCCCCTCAAACCTATTAAATTCACCATTCCACTTAAAAGGACAATAGAATTGTGTTATACCAAAAAACGTATTTTGAAAAGTCCAACCATAGATATTGTGACACCCAAAATCCGAAAATAATATATATAATAATTTGTATCATATTTCTATAAAATTTCCAGCGGATAAATAAAATCTATTTTCCAAAAAAATAAAGACTTTTTATTTTTAATTTAGGATTCACGTTCTCAAAAATCAAAAGAAACACTTTAACTTCTTTACTCCTATAAAATAGTGCAATCTTAATAAGCTTGATTTAAGTATAGTTACTTGATTTAATTCTAAAAACTAACTAGTACTTATAAGGTTTTCATACAAAAAGTCGTTTTAAATTAAATAAGGTTTTCATCCCAAACTTGAACTTCAAGACTCATTAACCTGTAACAATTGCGATTTCCCGAACGTAGGGCCAAGCTAGTCAAACACAAACAACGACTGAGGTGAGTTTTGAAATCATATTATTTTGAAAATTCTTATTCTTTTAAATATTACACTAAAATATTATTTTGAAAAA
>PGWS01037186.1:0-38181 GCA_002896235.1 Cicer reticulatum | reverse complement strand
GGACAAACAAATGTGAATCCCACCAGGAAAAGAAGAAGGGCATCTTAATGCGTTTAATTGTTTTATATATAGCCATGTAATCTGAACTAAGTTCATGTAATTTAATTGTTTGATCTGCCAGAATTGAGCATTTTAGTATTTAGCTTGAACTGTATTTGATTTTCTGCTTATACTTATTTCGCTGCTTATATTTAGCTCGATCTTAGTGTTTTAATACTAGCTCATGTAATTAAAAGTGTACGTTTGACCTGCATAACTGATTTTCAGCTTATATGAACTTGAAAAAGCTTGTTTGAGTACTGGGAATTTTCTTGAACTTTGAAACTGATCATCCAATATGAGCTGATCATGTAATTTAGGCACTGATATTATAGGGTATTTAACTATTATTTGGAAGAAAAAAAATCCAAAATATAAGTATTTTACTTGAACTGAACTGAACATAAACTTGTAATTTTAAGAGCGTTTTGTCAATAAACTTCTAAAAAAATTGCTGTAATATGCTTTTAAAATAAAATATGGAGGTTTTTTTTACAGCGTTCTTATCAAAAAGCGTTGTAATAGGGTTTTTATATATAACAATAAACCGCTTCAGTTTCCTCTTCATTGCATAAACTTCTCTTATGCTTACAGTGTCACATCCTTTTCAATGTCCCTCTCATTGCGAACCTTACTGTCCTACGAACCATATTGTCAACCATCTCCATTGCGAACCATCTCCATCTTTGTTACTATCCCTACGAACATTATTATGTACTCTTCTCATTGAAATATGTAACCCTCATTACGTATTTCTGCGAACCCAACTCTGTCCTACGAACCGTTCGTATTTCAGCGCATTCTCGATGTTCCTTCTTAAACGAAGCCGTAACCCTACAAACCCTACGTATTTCCTTGCACTTTTCAAGTATTGTATTTATTAATTTTTTGTTGTCACTAAAATGCATGTTGAACTTATACTGCTATGTACATAGACTACTGCATGTTGAACTTTCTGAAGTTATACTGAACTGCATGTTGAACTTGTTGTAGATAAATGGATTCTAACAAGGCTTTAGATCGTCAAAATGAGGAAGTTGTCAACACTAAAACTTATGAAAATTAAGTTAAACGTGGTGCAACCATTATGCAAAATGTCATAAAATCAATAAGTAATGGCATAAAATTTGAGGTATACTATACTTTGTTTGCTGTTTATTTTTTATCTTTTTTGAAAGCATGTACTTACTATATGAGTTTATTAGGTGGGATGGAATAAAAGTGGCTAGACAATTGAGCCCAACAGTTCCATGTTGGTAAGTTATATTGGTGTTGTTGTTCGTCAGAATATCCCAATTACAATTGGAGATTGGAGAGATAAGGCTTTGAAGGATGCAAAAGATATATTGTGGAATGATATAAAAGTAACTTTTTTACTCCACTTTTTTATTACTTATAATTTTTTTCCATTGAAATACTTTACTCAAACTATATCTTTATTTGGTTTACAGTCTTCTTTTGATGATGATGAGGTGGGAAAAACTTATGTGCTTAGAGTTGCCGGAAAAACACACCGGAGATTTAAATCTCATCTGTCAAACTGTTACCTAAGATATCGTGATGGAAATATGAATGTTGAAGCTCCAAAAATATATAAACACTATATATCAAATGACGAATGGAGCGCATTTGTAGCTAAACATGCAGACCCCGCGTTTGTGGTAAGTGATTAATTTATTAGCATTTGTGTTTTATTATTCATATTCATAGCATATTTTAAATTTTTAAACGATTGTTATTTTTTTTTATATAGAGTATAAGTACTCAAAATCGCGAGAGGGCCAAAAATCCAACGCATCCATACAAAAAATCTCGTATGGGATATGCATGTTTAGAGCAAAAAATTGTAAGTAAACATCACTTTTATATAATGTGGTACATTATAAACTATAGTTTCTAACTAATATTTTGTTTATGATCATAACGATTAGCTTTTGTTTATGATCTTAACGAATAGCTTTTGTTTATGTCTTAATGAATAGCTACAATAGACTCAATCCGATCAACCATTGGGTCGTCATATTTTATGGAAGGAGGCTCGTGTAAATAAAGATGGAGTTGTTGATAATGAAAATGTTCAAAAAGTGATACAACTTTGTGTAAGTATATTATCACTTTAATATTTTTTAATATAGTATTTTAAAAATGATATTGAACTTATCTATTTAATCTTATGTGTATTTTAGGAGAATCTAGAACAAATTTCTGAAAATCAAGAGGACAACAAACAAGTTAGATGCAGGGACATACTCGGTAAAGTATTTATTGTTCCTGAATATTCTGGTCGTGTGAGGGGGAAAGGATTTGGCGTAACTCCAATCCGCTATTTTTCACAAGAGAAGCGCCCAAATCCATCTAATGAGGAAGTATTAGAGAATCTCAAAGTCCTAATAGAGCAAGTGGCATTCTTGGTGAAGACGAATAAAGAAAAGCAACTTCCAGATAAGCTCCAACGTGAAATACAAATGGAGAGTGAAAACGCTAGTTGCAACATTGGTCTTAAAATTCTTCCCGAGGTAATTAATTACTTAATAATATAAGAAATTCATTCAACCTAATTGTTTCACATACTTATGTATTAACCATTGATTTAGGGTGTCTCTACTTGCGTGTTGTATTTATCCTCCCCTGCTCATCGCAAGGTTGGAAAAGGAACATTGTACAATACTTTGGGAGAAATATTGCACAACACTCTGATCCATGCCGGCTATGTCAAAGTATCACCCGTGATTGCTTTTGAACCCAATGCACCGTTGCCTATACCGGACAACGATGGAGATATGAAGTATTTGGGAGAAGCAATAGGTAGTTACGTGGCATGGCCCAAAATTCTTGTTGCCCTTGATAAGGTATGTTTAATTGAAATGTTTGTATAATTGAAATGTATGTTTAATTGATATGTATATTTAATTGCACTATGTATGATTATGATTGATTATATTTAATTGCTGATTTTTTCCGCTCTTAGCTTTAATTTCACATTTATTTAGATTCATACAAAGTCTAAAGGGAATGAAGAAAAGATTCCCCGCAACGAGTTAGTCACGTTACCGGAAAAGGTTTGTCACATTTATTCTGGCAAGTTTGTCATTATTTTCATATTCAATTAACTAACAAACTGATTAACATCATTTTTTCAGATTCAATCAAAACCACCCGCAGAGAAAACCTGCTAATAAAGTCTCACCACAGTTGGATGTTCGTGGTAAAAATAAAGCTGGCAAACTTCAAAATTTGGAGGGTAATAAAGCTGTCAAAATTAAAAAAACTGGATCGGAGTAAATCAGTTGCTGCTCCTAAAATAAGTCATCCACGCCTTGCTCGATTTGGGTCGTGTCTTGACATACAAGCAAAAACGAATATGGACAGCAATGATTCACATATGATAAGCATGGAGAAAGCTATTTTTGGAGATTAGTATGAAGAACTACTTGAAAAGGAGCACATATACGAACTTCTCAATCATAAGGAGTTGAGTGCTACTGTCTTTAGCTTATACATTAGGTAAAATACTTTATTTAAGATAAAAATTACTTTTAATTGCATTTATTGGTAATTAATCTAATTTGACATTTTCATTGAAGGTTTTTGTATGAGAAGTTGGTGTGCACGCGCAATTGTCAGATAGATTTTCATTCTTGTCTCCGCATAAGCTTTCAATGTTTAAACTCGATCCAGTTAAATGTAAAGAAATATGTTGTAGATATCCTATTGGAATAAAGAGAAGGATAAGTTGTTCCTTGCGCCATATGATTCAGGGTAATTATATATTCTTTATTTATATCTTTTTTAATTTATGAGATCTTAATTTATTAGTTGTGTAAACAAAATTGTCAACCAAATTTTTGTTGTTGTAGGGCACATTGGGTGATGTCTATAATCAATGCGACCTATGAAGTTATATACTATTTAGATCCCTTGCACGACCATTACAGCAATCACTCGGATATAAAGACTATCTTCGACACGTAAGTAATATTCATTTATTTCTTACATATATATATAAATATATAAATAATGTGTTTGTTAATGCTATAATAATCACATTTATTTGATAGTGTTTTACAAGTTTTCCGATCTCAAAGGGGTGCTACAGTGTCGAAACAAAAGTCAAATAACATCACATGGATTCCAATAAAGGTTTGAAATATATGCCTTTAAGATTTCATTAACAATCAATGCACAAATATTTATTGACTTATATGTTTTATTTTATAGTACCCTCGTCAAACTAACAATATAGACTGCGGGTACTATATATTGCGATTCATGAATGAGATTGTTGATATGAATCAAACTATAATCCCAGAAACGGTACGGTATTTTCATTATATTTTGATTTTCATATATAAACTATGTATATATTTGATTCTAACTTATTTATGTTCAAATTTTATATCGCACAGTACTTTGACAATTCTAGTCCAACATACTCTGAAAGAGATCTAACTGAAATAAACGAAGACTGATGTAAGTATGTGATCGAAATGAAAATTATTCGATTTGCTAGGAAATTAGCATGCTGCAAGGTTGTGAATATGTAAATGTAAAATATATGTGTTGTGTTGCAAGGTTCTGTTGTGAATATGTAAAGTTATATAGTTCTGTATTTTTGTGAATATGTAAATGTAAAAAATATGTAATATTGTGTCAATATCATGTGTTGTAACGTTACAAGTTTGTTGTGAACTGATTGTGTCAATATGTAAAGTTATAAAGTTATGTAGTTCTGTTGTTGTGAAAATGATTGTTGGATGAAAACTGATTGTAAACTGATTGCTGGATGAAAAATGATTGCAGGATGAAAACTGATTGTAAACTGATTGCTGGGTGAAAATGATTTTGGAAGAAAATTAAAAGACAGCGCTTTCGTAAAAAAATGCCATAAAAAAATCTGTTTATACAAACAAGTGTTATTTTAAAAATTTCATTTACAGCGTTTTTTAATAAAAATAGAATAAAAATGCAACGCTGTAAAACGTGCATAAGAATGCACCTATTACAACGTTTTTTTGAAAAAGCGCTGTAAAACTAGTACAACAAGCAGCGCATTTTTAGAAGGGATTTACAACGTTTTTCTATTTTAAAAAGCGCTGTAAAACGTGCATAAGAATGCACCTATTACATCGTTTTTTTGAAAAAGCGATGTAAAACTAGTACAACTAGCAGCGCGTTTTTAGAAGGGATTTACAGCGCTTTTTTATTTTAAAAAGCGATGTTGTATCTTTTTAAAGTGTTAGATACTACAGCGCTTAATTTTTTGAAAAAGCGCTGTAAATGGCTTAAAAAAACGCTGTAAAATACTATTTTTCGCGTAGTGAGAAAAAACTCAAAAAAGTTTTGAGTTTTTGGAGCACTTTCTGAAGTGAACAAAGTCAAAAACATAAATGTAAGATTTGTGGATCGTTGGAACCGAACAAGGAGGATTTAGTCAAACATAACACAAAAAGTGTGACAATAACATAGAGAGAGAAAAACGCATTAAAATTATTATTATTACAATTACTATTACTATTACTATTCAGCTACTAAAAATTAATACATCACATACACAAGTCCAATAAGATACTAACTCTGAATGAATTGTGGCCAAGTTTAGTGTATTCTCTCTCATTCATAAAATTAAGTACATGTTGAAAACACACCTCCAGAAGTCTTATATTCGTCTTATATACACTAATATTGTATAAAATCTATATTATATATCATTTCTATAATTTTTTTAATTCACACGATCTTTATTTTAAAGTTCAATTAATTTCCAACTTCCAACTCTTACAATAAATGCAAACCTAGAGAAAGTAAAATTGGAGTCTGAGTATTAATATAGGTACTTAGTAATTGAATTATGTTTATACTTATTTTAGAATAAAATATAAATAAAAATAATATATAAAATTTAATATATTTAATTAAAAATTAAGATTAAATATATCAATTTTTTAATAATTATTTTTAATTATATTTCATTTTAAAGTAGTATATTCCACCTAAAACTTCTAATAGTAGTATTGGTGTTGGTATTGATAATAATATGATTGAAGTACTTTTCTATTTTTCTAAAATGATTTTTCGATAAAAATATTTCTCAAAAGAATTTGGTGCAATTGATGACAAAATTAAATTAAGAAAACGAAAATAAAAAAGACAAATGAAATGAGAATAATAGACGGAGTAACCAAATTTTCAAACAAAATATTAGAAAAAATAAAAGAAAATTGAAACAGTTCAGTAAACCAAGTTACAAGCAAGTTTTTCTTTTTTATTTATGAAAAATGATCATTTATTCAAATAAATAGAAATTATATCGATACATACAATTCAAAGTTGTTAAAAATAAAAATAATAAATTTGTAAATACATTCACGACATTTAAGTTAATAGTATAAAACGATATAATGTCAATAACTGTGACAAAACTTACAAATATGATAAAATTGAAGTGTTAAAACACTCATGCGATCGTAACTGCAACTTTGAAAACGTTAAAATCATTGAATGAATTTGTACTAAATCAAAATTTGATATGTCAATCTGAAATCAAATGAATACGGTAACAAGTTGAAAAATCAAAACAACGACATCACACCTAAACACCTAAACGAAAAACCAAAATACCGCACTAAGGAAAAGAAATCACGATAAACAAAACTAAATAGATATCAAAACCACATATTTGAGTAAAAGAACGTGAGAAAAACAACTTAAAAGAAATCATTTCGGATAAAAATGTTAGCTGTAAACTAACATCAGAGGAGGGAGAGAACTATATAGCGTTGGAAACTTACGTTTCTGCTATTCTTGTGATAATTTACAAGCAAGTTGAAACGCGGAATTGGTACAAGTGCCGTGAGTAATTGCGTCTCGGGACAAAAACAAAAGTAAACAGATTAAAAAAGTACGAGAGTATTAAATATTAGTTGAATTTGGATTAGGGATATTTTTGGAATTAAACAGATTAAATAGAATTGAATTTATTAAGTTTTGTTTATATATAAGATAAAAAATTATTATGAATAAAGTTGCTTGTTTATACATAAGAATGAAAAAATTATTAAATAAAAATACATCTATATCGAGTTAATCAAAATTAGACTAATTTGAATAAGTGTAGATAAAAAATTCAAAGTTCAAAATATTGAATCAAAGTGTCATCTTCCTGTTTCTTTGAGAGGCATCCAACATTCAACCGATTGAACCGACCATTAATTCGGTTTTCATTAATTTGATTTTTATCCAATAAAAATGAGTCTCATTAATTTCAAGAGCATTTAATATATGATCATTTGGGGAATAAACTATTAAATCGTCCTATAAAATGAAGAGTGTATATAAATGGATAAACTCTTAAATATTTTACTAATATACAATATTTATTAGTAATAGGGTAATCGACGCGTAGCTAGCCGTTTGTGTCTGCATGAGCATGAGCCATAGGCCAAATTTATATATATTCAATAATTATTCTTATTTAGTCGTCATACTATGAAATAGAGTTACTCTAATTAATAACTTCTTACAAATAACAATATAAATTTAACTATTTAATTAAAAGTTTTTTAGTAGATCAACTACGAATTTTGTTTAATTTTAAATGATTTGATATTTCATCAATTAATTTTAAATAAACATGTAATAATTTTTTATAAATAATTATAAATATTGACAGTTAAATTATATAAAATTTTAATATAGTATGTATTTTTAATAATAATAATAATAATAAGGCTAAATGCCTAGAATATAATATTAATATTATATGTAAATATTTAAATGATTTGATCTTTAACTAAAGAATTTATCTTAAATAATTAATAAATTTTAGTTAAAAATAAATTATTTAAAAAAATTTAAATTTAAATTCTAACTGAAATAATATTTTATCATACTTTACTTATTTTCAAGCCGAGATCCTAATTCCAAACATATCAAATGGTTAAAACAAAATAAAAATACATAATAAATGATTAAAAACAAAATAAAAATGACTTGATATTTCGTATAATGAGTACACTATATAGTATAATGAGTACACTATATAGTTCGGCATTCCTTCCTACTATGGCATCCCACCAACTCTTAATTGTGTAGAACATGCATGTCGAATAGTTCCTCTCCAGTATAAAAAAATGAAGAAAAGGTGGTTACGACTAAGGCAGCACCGACACAACACACATTATGAGATTTAAAGTGACATTATTAAATAAGATTTTAATAAATAAATTATTAATATTTTATTTAATAACTATAGAAGTTTTTTAATAAAATTAATGATATTTTTAAATTTATTTTTTGTATATTTTTCAAAAAATAAAATAAGACATTTCAACGATTCTACGACAACATCATAAACTCATGTAAAAATTTTATATTTTAGTTGAAGAAGAAAATAGTGTGTACAAGTTGTACCACTCCAGTAATTCATGTTACCAATATGTTTTCTACTTGTCTCATAATTTCTCAATTTATAATTAATATCTCTCATACGATCAAAGTGCTCACTTTGTCTCGTGATTTTTTAATTTATAATTAATTTTCTCTCATCTCTACTACCTTTATCAACCAAATATTAAATAATTTATAATAAAAAACAAAATATTTTATTTAATTTATATAAAATTTTATCGATTTTAATTTTAAGAATATTAAAATATAATATATTTTTCTTAAATAAAAAGATATTAGAGACCTCTTTATTAAATAAAAATTTGTGTTTGTTTAAGGAGATGTAAATTGGTTGCTTGACATATTTTGGGCGGGTTCTAGGGTCCTTATAAATATTTACTTGGTAGTTTATGGTTATGTATCCAACATTTATGATCCATCTCTCTCAAAATGACTTTTTTTATAATTGCCTATTTTATACGATTTATAAAAAATAATAACTGAATGAGATCAAATTATAATTTTATTAATTTATTTTTATTATATATACTATTTTTGCTTTTACTCTTATATAATTAAATGAAAAGATTAAAAGATCATTCACTTCTCTCTTTTAAGAATTGAAGGATAAATATAAAAAACGAAAATTGTATATTGTTGACACGTTTGATTAGAAAACTACTTTTTTTTTAATTCTTGTGCATTGTTGAAAAAATTTATATTTAAGGACATATATATTTTAATTTTTATAAATTCTTTTTTTAAATAACTTTCTATATATATTTTGTTGATCTTATTATTAAAGGAGAACAATGTTTTATGATTGATTGTTCATGACTTAAATATATTAGAGAATTTCTCTTTTTATAATTGTTTATAATTTAAATATATATTTCAGATTTATTTTTTTAAATATAAATGTTAGAAAAACAAAATCGTAAAAATGATGCAAAATAATAAATTGCAAAAATCTTTTACGGAAATCATTTTTAAAACACAAAAAAAAAAATACAAAAGAATGTCATAGTATATAATTTTCACTAAAAACTATAAATTTTGTGTGATTAAAAGAAATAATATTTATTTTTTTTTAGATTAAGTTTATTCATCTCCGGCTGTTTATCTTTTCTTTTTTAATAAATAATAATTTAAAAAAAAAATAGAATAAAAAATATAAAATATAAGCTTTAATTACGTATGAGCATTCACATTGCATTAACAGTGAGTGTCCAAAAATGAAATAAATAACGAACCGACAACTTTGTGTTTCACATCGAACTGTCAACTCTAAGGTTATATACCAGGAAAATTTACAAAGCATTGGATTGGATGATATAGAACCTTCATCACCTCAAACGTAAATGCAAAATAAATCATCAATCAATTATCACTCTCTTCTTATATTTTTTAAAATTTAATAAAAAATTCTTAATTATATTTTAATCCAACTAATTAGTCTATTTATAGATTTTTCATTTTAACGTCTATAAATTTTCTGTATTTAATAGATTTAATAGTTTAGAAATCAAATTAAAAAAAAAAGTATCATTTTAGTGCAAATTATTAATTGTATTAAATAAGAAAATTTTGCGCCAAGATTCAAGTATTGATTTGACTAAATAATTGAAATTATTTTGAAAAAAATTGAAAAAGGAGAATTTTTTATTAGAAAATATTACTAAATGCTGTATTAGTTAAGAATCTAAATATAGAAAAGGAAAAAAAAATAAAGTTGAGTAATTTCAATTTTATGATTGTAAAAAATAAAACTTTTTACTACACTTGTTAACAAATTTATTTTTATCAATCAAAGTAATTTTAATGATAAATTTGATAATTTTTTCCATGAAATTTAAACTTGATATCTTTTAAAGTAACAAATTAACTTTTACCAATGAACTAGTATTTTAATTATAATTAAAATAATTCACTTTTTATTTTTAAAAAAAAGAAAGAACTAGCAAAACTTAGAAAGGTTCTTATTAGGGATAAAATTGAAAAAATAAAATTAATATTTAAAAATTTAAAAAATAATTGTTTTAAACAGTTTTCCTTTTTTATAAATACAACTGTTGTATTAAAACGGAAGGAATATAAAAGAACCTATCTTCCGTAATTTTCATCTTGGTATAAATGTCAGTCGCATACACATTTATTTTCGTTTTTTTGCTTACTTACAAGTTACAACGAATTCACAACCGAGTTAATGGTCCCAAAAACATATTACTTCTCATAAGTGAAAATTGATAGACAAAAATAGATTTATATGAAATACATTTACTTTTATTGGTTAATTTTTTTTTATATATCAGTGTGGGAGAAAAAAAAATTATACTCCTTTGTCTTTTCTTATAAAACTCTTTTTTCATTTTTTTATCATTAATATACAATCTTTCACAAAATACAACATGTGTGAGTTATTTCTTTAAAAAATACTCCTAATTAATTTATTAACTGTATATTCTTTTCTCTTGTGATTTCGATAATTATAAGAATAAATATGTAAAAGTAACATTTTTGTTTAAAAATTTTATTAATACAATCACAATTTTTAATGTACGTAAAATATGTTTGAGCATCTTATAATAAGAGAGAAAGAATATATCCATTTCTTAGGCCTCATATCATTGTCGCCAACTCAAAAAAATGAAGTAACCAAAAGAAAACTTAGTAAAGCCTCTTCTAGTGCTTGATTATATTTTAATAAGAGAAATAATGCAGGTACATGTAAGTATTGTGAGAAAGTGTATGCAGCCTCAATATGTTTTTTCGTAAAATAAAAAATAAGTTATTATTTATGTATAATCCGCCAACTCAACCCAATCCAACCCAACCCGTTCTTGATCGGATTAGTTCAACTCGGGTAAATAAAAAAAAATATGGGTTTAGAACTTAACTCAACCCAAAGATAATCGATCGGGTCCAGAATCGGATTTTGTCAAAACCAACACAACTTGCGTACACTCTATCCACGACCATACACCTTGTGAGTAGGAAAAAAAAATGATGTGATAAATGTAATATATTAGTGATATGATAGAAAAAGAGAGATAGACAAAAATTGAGATGTCCAATAACTATTGAAAAATAAATGGTATTCAAATATCAATATTGATAAAAAATTAAGAAGTTTTTTCTTCCATCTTTTCTATGTTCTCAAATACTCATCCGTATAAAAAATGTCTTTAGATTTAGATTAATCAATTCAAACAAAAAATTAAAGACTATTGAGAAAACATTATGAGATAATGACCAAAGAAGTTCACAAAAAATACTATAAATAACTTGCATGGTTGCAGCACTATATACCACAACAATGGCAGTAATCCTGGCGAATTACTATCATTGAGAAAGACTACCATATTTTCTAATAAAGTTCTATTTCTTTGTCCTTAAGAACAAAAGCAAATATTGATATCATATATTATAGTATTAGTTAATTCATTTTCCAACAAAAAACAATGAGTGTGTTTGGTATTGGAGAAATCCTTGTAGCACTTCTTATTTTCATTGTAATCCATTATTGGAGACTCAACAGAATCACACCTATCACAAATTGGCCCATTTTTGGAATGCTGCCAAGTATCTCATTAAACATTTCAAATTTTCTTGAATATTCAAACTCAATTTTGAAACAAAATGGAGGAACTATCATTTTTGAAGGACCATGGTTAACAAACATGAAAATTGTTTTCACTAGCAATGCAATGAATGTGCAACACATAACAAGCACGAAATTCGAAAACTATGGTAAAGGAGACGATTTCAAGGAGATTTTTGAAGTACTTGGAGATGGAATTTTCAGGTCTGATTCCCACAAATGGAAGTACAATAGAACACTTCTTCATTCAGTCTTCAAGCAGGTAAGTTTCCAGACATTTATTCACAAAACTTTTGAGGCAAAAGTTGATAGTTGTCTCCTTGTGTTTCTTGATCATGCTTGTAAAAAAGGGTTGCAAGTGGATTTACAAGATGTTTTACAAAGGTTAACTTTTGACAACATATGTTCTATAGTTTTAGGATTTGATCCTATTTGTCTTTCTATTGATCTCCCTGAAATTGCAAGTGAGAAAGCATTTAATCAATTAGAGGACATATTGTTAACTCGACATATCAAGCCAAGATTCTTGTGGAAACTTCAGAAATGGCTTCAAATTGGTGATGAGAAAAAGTTTGTAGAGAATCAGAAAATCATTGATCACATGGTAGATACACAAATCAAATGCATCAGGTCTCGGCAAAGTGGTAAGAACTTCAACTTATAATTTCAAATGATAGAGATCAAAATCTTCCAAGATAATTATAAAACAGTAATTAGTCTCCTTTTAATTAAGGTTAAAATATAATTTTAGTCTTGTAATTATAATATTTTTTATTTTAATCTTCGTAAATTTTTTTATTTAATCTATGTAAATTTAAAAATTATTGTTTTTAGTGTATGTCATTAATTTATTTGGTCACCTGACCTGATTTTATTTGGTCACATATTTCGTTAAGGACTAAAAATAATAGTTTTTAAAAATGGCAAAAATTGAATTTAAATAAAAATAACTTACAAGAATTAAAACAAAAAAATACTATAATTATAGGAAACAAAATTATACTTAAACTGTGTTTATTAATGATAATATATCTCATCTCACATTTTCTAATAAACAAAAATAAAATGTTGTATGCAAAAAATCCCGTCCAAGATAAAAATGTAGAAATTTTTTACCCATATCGGGACCACAACATATATTTGTTACTTTTTGATACTCTTTTTTCTTTCTTTTTTATATAATACTTTTCATTATTTATTATATCTCATTGTATCTATTTTTTCTCTCTTAAATGGAGAATAATTAAGAATATATTTTGATAAAAGAATTTTTTAGATGATATAATTTTTTTAAAGGAATTCAAATCCTTCAATATAAATTATAGTTTGGATGTTAAATTTAGAGAATTTTCAAAATAAAGGGATTCACCGGATATTTTTGTCCGAGTTATATTTAAAATTTAAGATTTTTAAACTCCCTCATAACTTTTTAAATATAAATCATACATTGTCCTTATAATATTTCAAATTTATAATTTTGATCCTATATTGTTTTCAAAATTTGCATATTAGTATACTATATTTTTTTGTTTGCAAATTGGTATCTAAAACTCAACAAATTTGCCAATTGGTCGCTAAAGATTTGCAAAATAGTCCCCTCAATTTTCTAAAATTTAGTTTTTTTCCCCAAAATTAATTTTAATTTTCGCCCCAAAATTTTTAAAATTTATAAAAATAGCTCAATTTTGAAAGAACAATTTCTTTATCCAAACAACAAAATTTAGAAATGAAATAAATTCAATTGAAGCATTTGAAATGTCTAAAATTCTAATTTCCTTAGAATTTTCAATTTATCCCATCCAAACAGATTCTAATAAAAGATTTTTTTGAGGAAATGCAATTTTTTAATAGAACTCAAATCCTTAAATACAAAATACCTTATTTGGATAATAAATTTGGACAAATTTAAAAATGGAAGAATTTCATGAGACATTTTGTCAAAGTTAAATTTAAAGAATTTTAAATACCAAAACTTATTCGAATAAAATGGGGTTATTTTTTACTTAATTTCAAAAAAGATTTTCCTTAAAATTCAAAATCAAACAAATAGCTTTCATAATTCTTATTTTTGTTTTATAATTAACATGTCACCATTAGTAGAGATAAGTACCACTCCACCAACCACCAACCACCATCTTCGACCATCACCGCAACCATAACCAACCACCCACTTTTGGCTCCACCACCACTACTTGTCAGCGCCAACACCACTGCTCCTCCACCTCTAACAACTGTCACTGCAACCTCTGACCACCACCACTAACGATCACCATCTATGAGCATTGCCACCACCACGACTATCGACCTCCAACCACCATCACATAACACTCACCTCTAACCACCGTTGGCCACCTCTATCATCACCACCCACCCACCATCTTTGGTCAACGCCAACACCACCAACTAACCACTAATGACAACCACCACAATCACCACCAACCACCCACCTCTGACAACTACCAACCACCATCTTCAACACCTACCACCACCACCATCACCACCTACCACCCACCACCACTGATCACTCACCTACAACCACCATTTCCCCTCATTGGCACCAACATTGTCCACCGCTATAGTCATTGTCAATCATCCAACCACCACCTTCAACTATTAACTTTTTCTTTTGACCGCTACAGTCACCTCTAACGAGCGATCACTACTACATACGATAGTCATCTTTTATAAATACCACTTTAAACCACTATTACTAAAATTATTATAATTAAATCAATTATAATTTTATAGTATTTGAATTATTTAAAATAAGTAAAGTTTAATGTAATTTTTATCTTTTCATTTTATATTATTTGTGTGTGTCAATATATTTGGAGAATTCATCATGAGACACTGTAAAAGAAAGTGATTTAGTTCAAATTAAATAAATGTTGAAACTCAACTAAAAATTAAAATTCAGAATAGAAAATTAAAATAATTCAAAACTGAAATAGTTTAGGTTTTTGAAAATTTTAGAACGGAGAATGTGAATTTCAAATTTTCTCATTACTTTATAATAAATGAATCATGAAATGGTCTTTTCAATATTTGTAAAGTGGTCCCTAAAAACTTATAAAATGGTCCTCAACTTTTTCCAAAATTTCAATTTTGACCAAAATTTAATTTTGATTTTAGTCCCAAAATTTTTTGATTTGAAATTTATAAAAGTAGCCTAACATTAAATAAGCAATTGTTCAATTCAAACAAAAAATTTATAAATGATTTGCATTACCGTCTTTAAATTAATGATAATTTTTTCTTCCCCATTTTTTTAATAAAACAAAATACAATGTTGTATGCAGAAATCAAATCCAAGATCAATATGCAAGACAAATTACAACAATTTGATTTGCTAACTACCATTATGAATACTGAAGTAGAAAAAAAGGAACAACCAAATTCAATAGATGACAAATTTCTAAGAGACACAGCAATTAATCTACTTGCAGCTGGAAGAGACACTATAAGTTCTAGCCTTGCATGGTTTTTTTGGCTAATGGCAACACACCCTTTTGTTGAAGCTAAGATTCTTGAAGAGATCAAAGAAAATTTACCATCAAAAGAAAGTAATTGGAAAGAATTAGGAAAGGAAGGGCTTAGTAAATTGGTTTATCTACATGGAGCTTTATGTGAAACCTTAAGGCTTTATCCACCAATTCCTTTTGAACACAAATGTGCAATGAAATTTGATGTGCTTCCTAGTGGACATAAGATTAAGTCAAATACAATGATAGTGTATTCTCTATACTCAATGGGAAGGGTGGAGGAAATTTGGGGAGAAGATTGCTTGGAATTTAAGCCAGAGAGGTGGATTTCTAATAAAGGAGGGATAATTCATGTACCTTCTTACAAGTTCATTGCTTTCAATGCTGGACCAAGGAGTTGTTTGGGTAAGGATATAAGCTTCACTGAAATGAAAATGGTTGTTGTTGCTATATTGTTGAATTATCATATTCAATTGGTGGAAGAACATCCCATAGTCCCAAGCCTTTCTGTTATTCTACACATGAAACATGGTTTGAAAATTATGGTGAAAAAAAGAATTGTTTGAAGGGAATATATTTTCAAAACAACTTAAATGTGTTTGAATGCTACATGTAATGTTTATGTAATATTTAAATTTGAATTTGTATGTGTACTACTCTATGTTTGTTCATGTTTATTTCAAATGCAAGAATATTAAAAATATATTATTGGTGTTACTGATTCATCTGGAATGCATTACTTAATTAATATTCATAATTTAGAGTTTATTTGTTCCGTGTTCTTTTAAATTAACAAGTCATCACTAAAGAGTATCACACAAGCAAATTGCACATTACGTCATCACCTAAAGTCTTAAGGACGTTTGATGGATCAGGATAAAAGACATTGTAGACTATAAACTATCATATTATATATGTCTGAATTTAATATTTGATAAATCAATACTATATAATAAACTAATCATGAGTTTTATCCTATTGTCTCTCAAGTTAATAATTTTATCCTAAATATGAATTAGATTTCAAACAAGTAAATCAATTGAAATTAAAATATTTTAAAAAGATCATTACTGAAAATTGTAAAAATATGAATTTTAATTTTTAAAATAAATATAATTTTTTTAACAGGGTGGTTTGGTGATTTACATATACATGTAATATATATCATATTTTCATTCAACTTGCTAGAATATAAAATATAATGTTTGAATTTCATATCATATGAAAGTGTTTATATGTCCATATCATATGTAGAAAATGTTTTTTGAATATTATTTCAATCATTAATTTTTTTTATAGACTATGCTAAATCTAATTAGCTTAATGAACGCTAATGGGCCTAATTAACAAATATTGTAAAATATGTACAATGCTCTCCCTCTAATAAAGGAGGGATAATTCATGTACCTTCTTACAAGTTCATTGCTTTCAATGCTGGACCAAGGAGTTGTTTGGGTAAGGATATAAGCTTCACTGAAATGAAAAAATGGTTGTTGTTGCTATATTGTTGAATTATCATATTCAATTGGTGGAAGAACATCCCATAGTCCCAAGCCTTTCTGTTATTCTACACATGAAACATGGTTTGAAAATTATGGTGAAAAAAAGAATTGTTTGAAGGGAATATATTTTCAAAACAACTTAAATGTGTTTGAATGCTACATGTAATGTTTATGTAATATTTAAATTTGAATTTGTATGTGTACTACTCTATGTTTGTTCATGTTTATTTCAAATGCAAGAATATTAAAATATATTATGGTGTTACTGATTCATCTGGAATGCATTACTTAATTAATATTTATAATTTAGAGTTTATTTGTTCCGTGTTCTTTTAAATTAACAAGTCATCACTAAAGAGTATCACACAAGCAAATTGCACATTACGTCATCACCTAAAGTCTTAAGGACGTTTGATGGATCAGGATAAAAGACATTGTAGACTATAAACTATCATATTATATATGTCTGAATTTAATATTTGATAAATCAATACTATATAATAAACTAATCATGAGTTTTATCCTATTGTCTCTCAAGTTAATAATTTTATCCTAAATATGAATTAGATTCAAACAAGTAAATCAATTGAAATTAAAATATTTTAAAAAAGATCATTACTGAAAATTGTAAAAATATGAATTTTAATTTTTAAAATAAATATAATTTTTAACACCCTTAACAGGGTGGTTTGGTGATTTACATATACATGTAATATATATCATATTTTCATTCAACTTGCTAGAATATAAAATATAATGTTTGAATTTCATATCATATGAAAGTGTTTATATGTCCATATCATATGTAGAAAATGTTTTTTGAATATTATTTCAATCATTAATTTTTTTTATAGACTATGCTAAATCTAATTAGCTTAATGAACGCTAATGGGCCTAATTAACAAATATTGTAAAATATGTACAATGCTCTCCCTCAAATTTGTAAATGGACGTCTATCATTCCCAACTTGCAAGAAAGTTGGTTAAATCTTTCCATTGGTAATCCATTTGTTAACACATCTATCAGTTGATGCCCATAAGGAATGTAGGTTGTAGTTGTCGATCCACTATATATCAAACTTCTTTTTGATGAAATATTTGTCTATCTCAATGTATTTTGTCCTGTCATGCTGAATAGACTTTGGGCAATACTTATAATCGATTTTTGTCATAAAACAACTTCATATGGCCTTTACTATTTATCTTCAAAAATTCTAATTCAATTTTCATCCACAATTACTCACAAATTCCTTGTGACATAGCTTTATATTATGCCTCAACCACTACGCTAAAAATGACATTTTATAACGTGTCTTTTACAACGCTTATTAAATACAAGCGCTGTTGTAGAATTTTTTTAAAACAACTGAGGATACAACAACGCTTTTTTGACAAGCGTTGTTGTAGGGTCATATAGGGTCACATAGCGCTTGCACATAATGCTTACAACCCTTTTACTACGCTTTTTGTAAAAGCGCTGTAAATTGAAGCGCTCTCCCATAGCTTTTACAGCACTTTTTGAGCGCTTTAAACACAAGTGCTGTAAAATGTAGCGCTCTCACCTTATGTTACATGGCTTTTAAAACGCTTTTTGTGAAAGCGCTGTAAAATACATGCGCTTTCATATAATTAAATGACCTATTAGAGCGCTTTTTATACAAGCGCTGTAAAAGACTTGCGCTTTAAATAAAAATCATTCACTTTAAATAAATAAAAACAAATTTAATACGTTGTCCTAACCCTACGAACCCTCACAACCACATGAAATTGATTCAATTAATGATGGTTTATATCTTAGAGATGATTATCTTAGAGATGATCATGATGTGGGAATTTGGATTAATTCATCGTTTCGTATCGTTAATGGACAAACAAATGTGAATCCCACCAGGAAAAGAAGAAGGGCATCTTAATGTGTTTAATTGTTTTATATAAGCCATGTAATTTGAACTGAGTTCATGTAATTTTATTGTTTGATCTGCCAGAATTGAGCATTTTAGTATTTAGCTTGAACTGTATTTGATTTTTTGCTTATACTTATTTTCTGCTAATATTTAGCTTGATCTTAGTGTTTTATACTAAGTTCATGTAATTTAAGTGTTTGACCTGCCAGAACTGATTTTCTGCTTATATTGAACTTGAAAAAGCTTTGTTTGAGTACTGATAATTTTTCTTGAACTTTAACTGATCATCCCAATATGATCTGATCATGTAATTTAGCATTGATATATATATATATATAGGTATTTAACTAATTATTTTGAAGAAAATACAAATCCAAATATAGGTATTTTACTAATTATTTGTTTTATATACTAAGTTAATAGGTCATTTAAAGCGCTTGTTGAAAAAGCGTTGTAATAGGCTTTTTAAAAATAAAATAAGGAGGTCTTTTAAAGCGCTTGTTGAAAAAACGTTGTAATAGGCTTTTATAAAATAAAATAAGGAGGTCTTTTACAGCGCTCTTTCAAAGAGCGCTATAATAGGCTTTAAAGAAATAAATAAGGAAGTCTTTTATAGCGCTCTTTCAAAGAGCGCTGTAATAGGCTTTTAAAAAATAAGTTAAGGAGTTCTTTTAAGCGCTTTTGTCAATAAGCGCTATAAAAGCCTTTAAAAAAATAAGGAGGTCACAAAGCTTTGTTTTATACTAAGTTAAGAGGTCTTTTAAAGCGCTTGTTGAAAAAGTGTAACACCCCGTTTTTCAAAGCGTGAGTGTACTTTTTTTTTTTTTAAAAGGAATTAAAATAAAACAGGAAAGTAAATAAGGTAACACACGTTTGGATAAATATTTAAGTCGTAATACAACGACAAATAAGTTAACAGAATTTACGAGCAGCGGAAAAATTCTTAATCCATGAATTGAAAATATATACATAACAAAAGTAGTACAGTCTTCCAGTTTAAAAATAAATGCAACCCCAAAAGAAAGACATCCGTTCCCTCTGTGACGACCTAGTCTGATCATTTTACAAAACAACTAAACACCCTGAGTGATCTCCACGCGCCCCGTGAGATCCTCCTAACGTAGCTGCAGTCAAGCGTTCCCATCTCCATTTCCGTCCGTAGGGTACGAACCGGTAGGGTCGTCCTGACTCTCATCTGAGAGCAAAGCCCAGATTTTCACAATAATTGTAAAGGTCACCAACCGAAAATAACAGTTAACACATAACATTTAAGTTTTAAATGCTAAAAATAACTTTTCAACTAAGCATGCACCTTATCAGGATTTTCAATATGCGAAAAGTTCATACAATACTTTGCCAATTAAAAATGAAAGCAAAATGAAGTTCTCAACCCCCTAATGAAAACATAACAAATCAAGACATGGATAAGTTAATGAGTAATTAAACATCTAACTCAAACTGAGGATTTTCACTGAGCCAATCGATTGGGAAATCGATTGGGGTGAAGGATTTTAATGAAAACAGAATCCTGGGCTGACATCAATCGATTGGGAAATCGATTGAGTGAGTACTGAGCCCCCTGGTTTTAAGCCAATCGATTTCCAAATCGATTTGGTCGAATATGGATGAGTCCCTGACTTAAGGCCCAATCGATTGGGCAATCGATTTCTTAAAGGATTTTTGAAAACTGATTACGAAATCGATTGGCTAATCGATTTTGTCAATTTGGCCAAGCCCCTGTTTACCCATCCAAGCGATTGGGAAATCGATTTCCCTGTGTATTCTTTCAAAAATTCATAACTAACTCAATCACATTCACACGTAATCTCAAATCCTAACACTTAGCACTGATAACGCAATCGCTACAACATCGTTAGTTTCGAAATAGTATTGCAAGCAAACATGTTATCACCAAATTCCAAAACATAACACTCAACATTTATAACACCATTAATACAACATCATGGGATTCAAAATGGTATTGCAATCCAACATGTTATCACCAAATTCCAAAATATAACACTTAACATTTATAACACAATTAATACAACATCATGGGTTTCAAAATGGTATTACAATCCAACATGTTATCACCAAATTCCAAAACATAACACTTATAACATAATTACTACACATGCCAAATGAACCAAAAATTCACAATTTAACAGGGTGTAGTCTCTCACGGACAAACACCTGTGCAGTCTCTCACGGACAAATACAATTCCCTCAGGAACGTAAGTCGTAAACATACCACCTATCACGGGTCAGTACTGTTTACCGAGGTGCCACCTATCCCGGGTCAGCACAACTTACCAAACGTAAATCGTAAACGTACTGTCTATCACGGACCCGTACCGTTTACCATGGTGCCACCTATCGCGGGTCAGCACGATTTACCAAAACATACATAAGTGGACGAGACATTAAGAGGTTCTCCGTTCTTAATTCTCATCTAACTTAAACCAGGGCGTAGTCTCTCACGGACAAACCCCTGTGCAGTCTCTCACGGACAAACACAATTCCCTCAGGAACGTAAGTCGTAAACGTACCACCTATCACGGGTCAGTACTGTATACCGAGGTGCCACCTATCCCGGGTCAGCACAACTTACCAAACGTAAATCGTAAACGTACTGCCTATCACGGACCCGTACCGTTTACCAGGTGCCACCTATCGCGGGTCAACACGATTTACCAAAACACACATAAGTAAACGAGACATTAAGAGATTCCCCATTCTTAATTCTCATTTAACTTAACGATTTTCAAAACAAAACATTCAATAAATAAGTCATTAAGAGATTCCCCATTCTTAATACTCATTTACTGAAACGATTTTCAAAAACAAACATTAAGTAACCGAGACATTAAGAGATTCCCCATTCTTAACGCCCAGTTAACTTAACAATTTTCCAAAACAAATATTAAGTAACTGAGACATTAAGAGATTCCCCATTCTTAACGCCCAGTTAACTTAAACGATTTTCAAAACAAAATATTAAGTAACCGAGACATTAAGAGATTCTCCATTCTTAACGCCCAGTTAACTTAACAATTTTCAAAACAAAATATTAAGTAACCGAGACATTAAGAGATTCCCCATTCTTAACGCCTAGTTAACTTAAACGATTTTCAAAACAAAATATTAAGTAACCGAGACATTAAGAGATTCCCCATTCTTAACGCCCAGTTAACTTAACAATTTTCAAAACAAAATATTAAGTAACCGAGACATTAAGAGATTCCCCGTTCTTAACGCCCAGTTAACTTAAACGATTTTCAAAAACAAATATTAAGTAACCGAGACATTAAGAGATTCCTCATTCTTAACGCCCAGTTAACTTAAACTATTTTCAAAACAAAATATTAAGTAACCGAGACATTAAGAGATTCCCCATTCTTAACGCCCAGTTAACTTAACAATTTTCAAAACAAAATATTAACTAACCGAGACATTAAGAGATTCCCCATTCTTAACGCCCAGTTAACTTAAACGATTTTTCACAAACAAACACACATTAAGTAAACAAGACATTAAGAGATTCCCCATTCTTAATACTCATTTAACTTAATGATTTTCAAATTCCACACAAAACAACTCAGACAAATTCTCACATTCAATTCATAATTCACACCAAAACACATGAATCAACAAACATCAAGTATGAACATGCCAAATACAATGAACACAAATCAACATAATAAATTTCATTTATTCAAAATCATACACAATGACTTCAAATTCATTTACCACGAAACATTCATCAATATAAACAAAACCTAACTCTAAGGTTTTACCCATAACGCATTAGATTCGTTTTTCCCCAAATCGATACATTAAACCCTAACAAATTCCTTCCCACACAACCACAGATAAGTCCCTAATGCAAACTAGAAGTTTGGAAGGAGCCCTTACCTTAACGTTAGCTCAAACGTGCGTTTCCGGCACCTTGAGTAAATCCGGTAAATTTTCCGCTCGCAACACCGCTTCCAAAACTGGTCCACTAGTGCCGTAGCACGGTAGTGAGCAACTTTCCCTTCTAACTCTTCGCGAAATGAAGCTTGGATCTAGAAGAAACGAAGGGGTTTGTGTTTGAATCTCAAATACCGTTTTTCTTCGTTTTCGAATCAAAGAGGAAGAGTGGAGTTGCGAAATCCTTGTTCTAACTCTCACCCAACCTTGGGTTACTAGTTTTGAAGAAAAGAAAGCAACGAAAATGAAAATGGGAGAAGGAGGGAAAAATGGCCGCGGGTAGCAGAGGAAGAAGATGTTCGAGGTCCAATAAATTGGAAGAAATTGGATTTTCCTTCCTTTTCTTTTCCTTTTCTTGTTTTTCCTTCCATTCTATTTCCTTCTTACTTTATATAACCTTTTCTTTTCTCTTTTCCTTCCTTTTAATTTCCTTTCTTAATTTCCCTCCAACCAAACATATATATATATATATATATAATGTTTATGAATATATAATATATATATATATATATATATATATGATAGTATATATATATATATATAAATATAACTTAACAAATATCTCAAAATATCTAGATATTTGTTAAATAACCATTTCACCCGTAAACGCATTAAATTCTCCGTAAAGGGATTTACGCACTTAATTTAAATTGTATTTATCGACGAGTAATTCTAAACGGTGTCAAAATAACTTTTGATCCTATAAACTCCATCGAGTATTATTAACTTTGCGCTAAAAAGCCTCCGAGCCAAAATTCTAAAACATATAAATACATTAAAGTGTACTTCAATAATTCATGGGTCTTACAAAAAGCGCTGTAATAGGCTTTTAAAAAATAAGTTAAGGAGGTTTTTTACAGCGCTCTTTCAAAGATCGCTGTAATAGGCTTTTAAAAAATAAGTTAAGGAGGTCTTTTACAGCACTATTTCAAAGAGCGCTGTAATAGGCTATTAAAAATTAAGTTAAGAAGATCTTTTACAGCGCTCTTTGAAAGAGCGCTGTAATAGGCTTTTAAAAAATAAGTTAAGGAGGTCTTTTACAACGCTCTTTCAAAGAGTGTTGTAATAGGCTTTTAAAAACTAAGTTATGGAGGTCTTTTACAGCGCTCTTTCAATGACGTGTAATAGGGTTTTATATATAATAGTAAACCGCTTCAGTTTCCTCTTCATTTCGTAAACTCCACTACGCTTCAGAGTCCTCCTCATCTTCATTGTCCTTCTCACTGCGAACCCTACTGTCCATACGAACCATATTGCCAATCATCTCCATTGCGAACCATCTCCGTCTTTGTTACTATCCTTACCAACTCTCATTCAAATACTATCCCTAAACCCTAAACCTTAAAACGCTTCAGTTTCCTCTTTATTACGTAAACTTCATACGCTTGTTTCCTCCTCCTCTTTATTCCCCTTCTCATTGTGAACCCTACAAACAATATTGCCTTGTTACTAACCCTCATTACGTAAACTTCATACGCTTGTTTCCTCTTCATTCTCCTTGTCATTGTGAACCACCTTTGTTTCTGCGAACCCTACTCTCCTACGAACTGTTCGTATTTATGCGATGTAACCCTATTGTTCTTCTGTTTTTTAGGTATTGTATTTATTAGTTTTTTGTTTCACTAAAATGCATGTTGAACTTATACTGCTATCAATGCACAAATATTTATTGACTTATATGTTTTATTTTATAGTGCCCTCGTCAAACTAACAACATCGACTGTGGGTACTATATATTGCGATTCATGAAGGAGATTGTTGATATGAATCAAACTATAATCTCAGAAACGGTACGGTATTTTCATTATTTGATTTTCATATATAAACTATGTATATATTTGATTCTAACTTATTTATGTTCAATTTTTATATCGCATAGTACTTTGACAATTCCAGTCCAACATACTCTGAAAGAGATCTAATTGAAATAAAGGAAGACTGGTGTCAGTATGTGACTGAAATGAAAATTATTTGATTTGCGGGGAAATGGCATGCTGCAAGGGATAGTTATATGAATATATGGTAGTTCTGTTATGTGTAGTTCTGATAGTTATATGTATATGAATAGGGCACATTTGAAAAGTTGTGAATATGTAGTTATATGAATATGTGTATAGTTCTGTGTTGTTGTCAATGTGTGAATATGTATATGAATATGTTGTGAACTGATTGTGTAAATATGTAAAGTTATAAAGTTAAATTATAAAGTTATATAGTTCGGTTGTTGTGTACTGGTTGTATGAGCTGATTGTGAACTGATTCTGGATGAAAATATTTTTGGAAAAAAATTTAATAGACATCGCTGTAATAGGTGCATAATAATGCATCTATTGAATGGACCTTTTACAACGCTTTTTCAAAAAAAGCGTTGTAATAGGTGCATAATAATGCATCTATTGAATGCACCTTTTACAACGCTTTTTCCAAAAAGCGTTGTAAAACGAGTATAACAAGCGCGCAATATATCTAACTATTTTATTGCGCTTTTTTATTTTAAAAAGCGTTGTTGTATCTTTTTACAGTGTTGGATGCTACATCACTTATATTTTTGAAAAAGCGCTGTAAATTGTTAAAAAAAGCGTTGTAAAATAGGTTTTTGGCGTAGTGGACTCTTGATCAAGCCACTACATTTTTAGTTTTTACTCCTCCAAGTAACAAGATCCCCATGCAAAAAAGTACAAAAAATAGAAATATATCTTCTATCAATAACTGAACCGGCATAATCAATATTTTTCTTTATTTTAAAACTGTTTATTACTCGCAATTTGTCTAACCTTGTATGCGAGGTCAGTCATCAGCTAAACTTTTCTTTGATCCAAAAATCTAAAAAACTGCGAAACCAAATCGAAAGGATGTTCGAGAAAGGAGACAAAGGGAAAGACAATTAGTAGTAGAAGAAGAGGATATGGGAGATTTCTTCATAATTGTCGAAATGGCCGATCCACCACGACCTGAATGCACCATCGGAGAGTATGGGAATCGAAATAGAAGCCGTGCTCGCTTGGTTATCCGTAACCCACCAATTACAGTCAACAAGTTTGAAGTGAGCCCCGCTCTATACCGAGAGTTGAAGGAGATTCATTTTTCCAGTAAACGTAACGAAGATGTCAATAGATACCTCACGAACTTCTTTGAATTATGTGAAACAGTGAAAGTGGATGGTTGTTCTGAAGAAGGCAAGATGTTGAGACTATTTTCATTTTCATTGAAAGATGATGCTAAGGAGTGGCTTAATTCCTTTTATGTCAGTAGCACCACCACATGGGATGACCTTGAAGATAAGTTTCAGAACAATACTTTCCCCCAGCTGTGTTTGTTAGAAAGAGGCAAGAGATTTCCAGTTACAAACAGAAAGAAGGAGAATCTCTTTGTGACACTTACAAGAGGTTCAAGAGTTTACTAGCAGGATGCCCCAATCATGCTTATGACGACATTGCTGAGATGCAAATAATCTATAATGGTTTGAGACCTAGCACTAGAATTATGGTGGATGCTACAGCAGGTGGTTCTTTGAATTACAAAACCCATCAGAAACACGAAAAATTATTGAGATCATGGCGCCAAATGAACAAATGATGTTGTATTATAGAGGTGGTGGGTCAACAAGTGGTATATTGGAATTGAATGTCATGGATGTTGGGTTGGCTCCAAGCAGGTCTCTCTCAAAACAGATAGAAGATGTTATCACCTTTGAGATAAAGAAGGGGATGGCAGCTCTAAATATACAATCCCGAGTGGCCCCTGCCAAATTATTGAAACACACTGATGAAAATGAGGCTTGTGAAGCATCAGATGAAAATAATACAGAAGAACTAAAAGAGGTGAATTTTGTGGCTAATAACGGGAAACAGAACAATCCCTACTTTAGTACGTACAACCCTGGTTGAAGAAATCATCCAAATTTTTCTTGGAGAGATCAATAGGGTGGATCTCAGGGTCAACAAGGAGCTCAAGCAAGTCAAGCCCCACCTCGAAAAGCTGCTTGGGAGAGTGCTATTGAGAAGTTAGTAACAATCACAAGTTCTTTCATTGAAGAGTCAAGAGCCATCCACAAAAATCACTCTACGTCAATAAAGAATCTAGAGACCCAACTGGGTCAACTTGCTCAACAAATGGCACAAAGTGCGCCTGGAAATTTGCCTAGTAACACAGTTCTGAATCCACGAAAAAATGTCAATGCAGGGACAACAGGGAGTGGCAAGGTAAGTGAACAAGTACCACCTAAATTCAAATAAAGTGGAAGTACTTCAACTTCAACCCACTCGGAGGAAATGGTCACCCCGACATCAGTTGAGGAGCACATCGCTCTTGAAAATGAGGAAGAACATGTGGTACAAAAATAGGAGACACTGCCAAAACCAGAAATCTGACTTCCGTTTCCTCAAAGATTAAAAAGGGAAGAAACTGAAAAACAATTCAGTAAATTTCTTGATGTTTTTAAAAAAATGCAAATTAACATTCCTTTTCCAGAAGCACTAGAACAGATGCCGACATACGCCAAGTTCATGCAGGAGATTCTGTCAAAGAAGAGAAAAATTGGCGGTGAAATAGTGATGTTTATGGAAGAGTGCAGTGTTATTCTACAGAGGAAGCCGCCACCTAAGCTCAAGGATCCTGGAAGCTTCTCGATTCCTTGCACTATTGGTTATAGAACATTTTGGAAATCCCTGTATGATCTTGGGGGTAGTTTGAGTCTTATGCCCCTTTCTATATACAAAAGATTAGGCATTGGAAGAGTCAAAGACACACAACGGGTGTTATAGTTTGTAGATTATTCAATGAAACGCCAATATGGGGTGGTGGAAGATGTGTTGGTCAAAGTAGATAAGTTCATTTTTCCAGTGGATTTTGTGGTACTAGACATGGAGGAAGACAATGATACCCCCTTGATCTTGGAGAGACCATTCTTAGCAACAAGGAGAGCTATGATTGATGTGGCGGATGACACCTTAATATTTAAGGTAAATGAGGAAACAGTTACATTCAATATTCTAAAATCCATAGAGTATTCAAACAAAGGAGAAGGGTGCAACTGAATTGAGATTTTCAATTCGATAGTCGATGAAGAAGTTGAACCTCAAGGACCCATTCTGTCGTTAGAAAGAGTGTTATGCCTACCCCAAGATGTTGTTAAAGATGGTGAAGATCCAAGAGTAAAAGATGTTTTATTCATGTTAGAAGCATCATCATCCCACTCTTCCCCACTTCCATACTACATGGGAGGAGTTGAAAGGGAATGAAGACGAATATATAGAGAAAAAGAAAGAGACGCCACTAGATCAACTCAAGCAATTTCCACATCACTTGAAATATCTACCCCTTGGTGAGAAAGATGATGTGTTCTTTGTGTCATACAATACACCTTAACAATGGTTGAGGCGTCAAGGTAATGAATTTAAAGAAGCGTTTCGTGGGAGGCAACCCATAGGTAGAGGTAACTTTTATTTTTGCAATATTTTGTTTTTTTATTTGAATTTGTTTCTTTTTAATTGTGTGTAAATGTGCACTACGATGAAGATTTTTTAACAACTTGAAGCTAGTCTTAAACTATTTATTTCAGATTTTGAAATTTAAACTTTATTTCTTTGCTTATATCATTGCTCAATTCGATAAGTTTCACTAATGCATGCATTGTTGATTACTCTTTGGTTATCGAAGTCTCGCTTGTCATTTTTTTTTAAAAAAAGCTAAATGAATTTTGTAGTGGCATGTTTGGCATCACTTAGATAGTTCATACTATTTTTTATTCCTAGCTATGAGCTTTTGAGCCTAAACACATTAATTTTTTTTGTGTGATTATCTAGACATGTGTTATTCCTTCAGAACTTGCACTACTTATAACTTTCATCACTTGTAATTTATGCATACACTAAGACAATTTTATTTTGTCGTTTGAGCCTTTCTAACTATCCTATGCAAATTTTATCCTTTGGTAGCCACTTTGAGCCTTGCCCTTTTATTTCGGTTAGCAGCCACATTACAAGCCAAAAATCTGACTTTAATTAAATCACCTTACTTGGAGTTAGGTAGAAAAAAAAAATTATCGTCTCGGTAAATTCTAAGTTGGGGTTGCTCATGGGATATCAACCTTTTTAAGTTTAGGGATGGTGATTCTCTCACAGAAGAAGAAAAAATCAAGACAGACACAAAAAAATCAATTTGTACTTGATAAATAATATTTTTTATTGGGTTTCTTTTTGTGCAATGTTTTGAGAATCTCCACAATGAAGGTGAAGAAAAATAAAAAGTGGTAAGATATTTTAAAATGTATGCTAACTCAAGTAAGTAAGCCTATTATTCCCAAAAATGTCTATCTTATTAAGACCCATTTAACCCGAAAGTCCTCCAAATGTGTATGTGTTTGCTTCATTGTGATTGCTAACTATAATTTTTTCAGCTTATGGTAGCGTGATGCATGTTCTAGATTGAGTGATAATTATACCCTTGCCTAAACATTGTAAGAATTTGGTGAATTGTGTGAAGAGAGAGTTGAACTAGATGATATGAATGCTAAGTATACAAATTGTGTTGTTTTTTTTATAAACATACCATGGAGCATCTGGAATGTTTTGTAGTAGATGGAACTATTGAGAATTGAGTTTGATGTTGATTTGAGATATTTTGATATATTGAATTTGATATATTTTGTTAATATATATTTTGAATTTTATTTCTTTGATTTAATTGATATATTTTGTTAATTTTATTTCTTTGATTTAATTGATATATTTTGTTAATTGATATATTTCTTTGATTTGATGAACTTTGATTTAATGAATGCTTATTTCATTGATTTAATGAGTTTATTGAATTATTTTTCTCATCTATGTGCTTAATGCTTTCTATTGCTTGATCAATATTAAAATGTTCTACGATTTGTATTTTGAAACGGAAGTGGACTTTATGAATGTTTGAGATGAGAAATTCATGAATTTGTAGTCTAGGGATAGATATAGGTCATGAAACCAATTAAATTAGTTGTAGATGCAATAGTTTAAAAAGATAATTCATGTACAGTAATGCTTAATTCTAATCTTAAATTCACTAAGGAGTTAGGGATTACTAGTGAATTAACGGTTCTGTCAATAAGACATTAGAGCAAGAATAATAAAGAGAATTCGGTAATAATTCAATAACTATGATCAAATTAGATACCAAGGTCTGATTCGAAGTGAAACTCATCCCTGACATTTTTCTTATCATAAAGGATCAATTTTATTACTATTGTTAATTTCAAATATTATTTCAATCAATTCGGAAACTTTTTGTTTAATTTTAGTAATTAAATATAATTCGATAGTAAAACGCAATCCTTGAGTTCGACACTCGGTACTACCGTTTTATTATTACTTGCAACGATTTAGTACACTTGCTAAAACGCTATCAATCCTATTGAAATTCAATTTAAGCAATTAGAGTATTAATATAATCAAATAAGCATAAATAGAAGCATGAAGCAAAATTGACAATGTAACCTAAATCTCAAGGAGTTGATGAAACTGTGAACTCGTGGATTAATCTTATAAAATTAGTCTTCCATGAAATTAAAATAAAAAATGTTTATTTCTTTTATCAATCTGAATCCGAAAATTTCATGCCGCAGAAAGGAAAGAAAACTCTCAATATATAGTACTCGATTTTGGGCCTTAAAAACAAGTGGCACACTATTTAAAATTAGTACAAAAGTCCAGATTACGAAATCTGCAATTTAGGCCCAGTAAAGTTCGGCATTGCGCTTTTATTCCAACACAAAAATTGTAGCTCTGATTTTTAGCTTTCCAACGCCTGCTCGTATGCGCCAATCCGTTATCCAGAGCTCAAGTTATGGCCTATAGGGCGAGCAAGGTTCAAAATGCAAATAATAAAATTATAATTCAATTTCGACACAAAGATTAGAAACAAACTGTAAGACCTGTAATTTTAAATTATAACTTATGTATTTTAGTGGATTGTGGTAATTGAACTCAGGGGCTTTTTAGCCAAGTTATTAATATTTTGAGTTTTATATGATCAAAAAGATATTTTGATGTCCGATTAGAATTACTCGTCGATAAATAAATTTAATTAACTACGGAGAATCTTTTACGAAGAATTTTATGCGTTACGGGTGAATGGTAATGTTAATGAATATGAAGATATTTGTTAAGTACCATCAAGAATATATATATATATATATATTATATATATATGGAATATATATATAATATATATATATATAATATTATATATATATATCATTTATGTATATATGTTTGTTTGGAGAGAATAGAAAGAAAGCAAATTAGAAGGAAGGAAAAGGAAAAGAAAAGGTTATATAAAGGAAAGAAGGAAAAAGGAAGAAAGGAAAAACAAAGGAAAGAAAACCAGAATTTTCCATCTTCCTCTCCCTCCCTGCGCGAGAACCCATTCTCCCTCCTTCCTTCATTTTCGTTTTTCTTCGCTTCCTTTCTTCAAGATTAGAAATCCAAGGTTGGGTGGGTGATAGAACAAGGATTTCTTAACTCCACTCTTCCTCTTTTATTCGAAAACGAAGAAAAACGGTATTAGGGATTCAACCACCTCTCTGTTTCATCTAGATCTAAGCTTTGTTTCGCGAGATTAGTAAGGAAAGTTGCTCACTACCACGCTACGGTGCTAGGGGACCAACTTGGAGGCCGCGTGCGAGCGGAGATTTTTACCGGATTCACTCGCGGTACCGGGAACGCACGTTAAAGCTAACGTTAAGGTAAGGGCTCCTTTCCAAACTTTCAGTTTGGCATCTAGGACCTTATCTATGGTTGGTTGGAAACGAATTTTGTTAGGGTTGGGAGTCTTGTTTTGGGAAAAAATGATTTACCTCACGTATGTAAGATTTTGAATAAATGGAAATTATTATGTTGATGTGTGTTCATCGTACTTGGCGTGTGCATACTTGAGTTGTTTTGTGTGGAATTTGAAACCTTAAGTAAATGAGTATTTGGGGAATCTCTTAATGTCTTGTTACTTAATGTGCGTTTGTTTTTGAAAATCGTTTAAGTTACTAGGCGTTAAGTGGGAATCTCTTAATGTCTCGGTTACTTAATATTTGTTTTTTTGAAAAACGGTTTTAAGTTAACTGGGCGTTAAGAATGGGGAATCTCTTATGTCTCGTTACTTATGTATTTGCTTTTGAATTTGTTAATTGTGGCAGACCTTAAGAATGGGTAATAAATTTGTTCGGTTACTTAATGTTTGTTTTTGAAAATCGTTTAAGAGTGTTAAGAATGGGGAAATTGCTAATGACTTATTTACTGAATGTTTTGTTTTGACTAATCGTTTAGTTAAATGAGAATTAAGAATGGGGGAATCTCTTATGTCTCGTTTACTTATGTGTGTTTTGGTAAATCGTGCAGACCGTGATAGGTGGCACCTTGGTAAACGGTACGGGCCCGTGATAGGCAGTACGTTTACGATTTACGTTGGTAAGTTGTGCAGACCTGGGATAGGTGGCACCTCGGTGAACAGTACGGACCCGTGATAGGTAGTACGTTTACGACTTACGTTCCTTAGGGAATTGTGTTTGTCCGTGAGAGACTGCACAGGGGTTTGTCGTGAGAGACTACGCCCTGGTTTAGAGTTAGATGAGAATTAAGAATGGGAATCTCTTAATGTCTCGTTTACTTATGTATGTTTTGGTAAATCGTGAGACCCGTGATAGGTGGCACCTTGGTAAACGGTACGGGCCCGTGATAGGCAGTACAAAAACGTTATACGATTTACGTTTGGTAAGTTGTGGCAGACCCGGGATAGGTGGAACACCTCGGTAAACAGTTACGGACCCGTGATAGGTAGTACGTTTACGCTTACGTTCCTTAGAGAATTGTGTGTTTGTCCATGAGAGACTACACAGGTGTTGTTCCGTAGAGAGACTACACCCTGTTTAAATTGGTGAATTGTTGGTTCTTTTGGTATATGTGTAAGTAATTTGTGTTATAAGTGTTATGTTTTGGAATTTGGTGATAACATGTTGGAATTGCAATACCATTTTGAATCCCATGATGTTGTATTAATTGTGTTATAAATGTATTAAGTGTTATGTTTGAATTTGGTGATAACATGTTTGCTTGCATACTATTTCGAAACTAATGATGTTGTATGTGATTGCGTTATCAGTGCTAAGATGTTAGGATTTGAGAATTATGTATGAATGTGATTGAGTTAGTTATGATTTTTGAAAGAATACACAGGGGAACTCGATTTCCCATCGATTGGATAGGGTACAGGGACTTGGCTAAAGTAACATAAAATGATATGCCAATCGATTTTTGTAATCAGCTTTTTCAAAATATTTAAGAATTCGATTTTGGCAATCGATTGGCCATTAGTAGGGACTCAGCAAAGCTGTCAAATCGATTTGGCAATCGATTTGGTGAACACAGGAACTCAGCAAAACTGACCAAAATCGATTTGGCAATCGATTTGGCAAACACGGAACTTTCAACAAAAACTGACCAGAATTCGATTTGGGCAATCGATTGCTCAGTAGAAACCCTTATTTTGAGTTAGATAATCGATTGCTTACCAATTGATTATCAATGCTCTTGGTTAGTGTTATAAGTATATACTGATGTTTTGAGAACTTTAATTTTGATTTCATTTTTATTGGCAAAGCATTATATGATCTTTTCGCATATGTAAAATCCAGTTAGGTGCATGCTTAGTTGAAAAGTATATTTTGAGCATTTACAAACTAAATTGTTATGTGTTTAACTGTTATTTTTCGGTTGGTGAACCCTTTACAATTATTGTGGAAATCTGGGCTTTTGCCTCAGATGAGAGTCAGGACGATCCTACGTTTCGTACCCTACGGACGGTAATTGAGATAGGAACGCTTGACTTGCAGCTACGTTAGGAGGATCTCACGGGCGGCGTAGAGATCACTCAGGGTGTTTAGTTGTGTTGTAAAATGATCAGATTAAGGTTGACATAGGGGATCCATATGTCTTTCTTTGTATTGTATTTATTTATATAATGGAAGACTGTACCTATACTAATATTGTCAGCTTGACATTTATTTATCGATGGGTTAACATGTACAACTATTTGACGTGTAGAATACTTTGGGTCGTATTTAAAAACTATTCCGCTGCTTGTAAATTCGGTTGACTTAATCGTCCGTGGTGTTACGACTTAAAATATTTATCCAAATGTATTTTACCTTATTTAATTCTCTGTTTTATTTTAATTCTTTGAAAAAAAAAAATACAACCCTCGCTTAGAAAAACGGGGTGTTTACAAGTATCCTTTCAAACCACTTCACCTTCTTTTTCCTCAAAAACCAGCAACACATCTCTCTAAATACCAGTCTTCTTCTTCATCTCACTCACCATCAAAATTATTTACGCTCAGATAAATGGCGCAAATTAAACAATCCGCACTGCAAAAATGCTTCTCCTGCTCACCATCCTCTTCATCCCTTCATCTGCTTATGTGGAACGTTCACCCTCTCCACCACCACGACCAACACCACCACCGCCTCCTCTGATATCAACTTCTTCTGACAACACCAAGAAATCTCAATTACAATCCTTGTCTACTATCCTTTCCACCACTATAACACTCGTCCCACACCAACCCTTGCTCAGGTTCCTCCACATTTGCGTAACCAAAACTATTGCCTAAACGATGCCAATGAGGGTTCAATCTGGAATTGGAACCTCAACATCTCAAACCTAAAACCATATTACTTCATCATCTCAGATACTAAGACTGGTGATTCTTTTGATTCCTCCCCTCCAACATCAGCAAGGGCACAAACAAACACCAAACCTATCACACCATCCAAATCAACCTTCTCCTCTGAACCCTCATAATCAACTCCCCCAAACCAAAAACGGAGATTGATAAATGAGATCGTCTCCCCTCTTCCTAAACGAACTGAACCCCCTTCTCAATCCAAACCAAAACCAAAACCCATAAAAACAAAATCTGCCATGACGATTGCGTAATTCCTTGCTCGCAAGAATCTCCCAAATCCTCAAAGGAGAAAAACCCTCGCTCCCAAACAAAACCTAAATCGTTGTCAACCCGCCTCTCCAGAACATTCTCCACAATGTTCCCCACCCCAACCTTAAGAACGTTCTCCAATTCTGGAATGTTCTCCTGTTCAAACTCCATTTTCTCCTCCATCACAAGACGTTCTCTGCTCACACCGTCTCTCCTCTAAGAATTTTTCTCCACGTCCACAACCTCTCCATCAACACACGCCAAACGTTCTCCCACTCCAGAACGTTCCTCTACCTCCACTTCTTTTGAAACTGAACCATCTCCACCCCCTAAAAAATCCAAACAAAATACTTTGCCTCTGATTTCCCCCAACAAATCCAAATTCTTCAAAAACAAATGGGCTCAACGCCCAGTTGGGATCAGACGAGTTTTTTTCTTTGACAAACTCGTCATTGAAGGCAATGTTGTCCAGTATCACACAAATGCTCTTGGATGGACCTCACTCCTGCAAACGTCTAAATGCTACTACCCATATGTTGTTTGAGCATTCTACTGCAATGCAAAGACTTTTGCTGACCAAATCCCTTATCATTTCCACGATAAAGGTGAGTTGAGATCAGACACTAACCCCTGACATTCTGGCTTTAATTCTTCAGTTGCCACAGATGGGCCCATCGTGTGTTTGGCAACAATTGGTACTCAGCTTTGAATCTTCAAAAGACTGAAGTACTTTTTTGATCTATTTCAAGAAGGATCAACCCGCTACTTGTCAACATACCTCAAACCCCTCCCTAAGGTGTTCAACAGTATGTGCCAGCATACTCTAATCCCTCATTGTGGGAGTCATGAGTATGTATTTGACAATGACGCCTTGCTCATGCCACACCATCTCTAAATTGCAAGCGTTTGAAACCTGCCTCATGTGATTCTCACACATGATCTGTGCAGCAACCAAAGACTACAAGAAGAATAATGTTCCTTATGGAATGGTATTGACTAAAGTCTTCAGGTATTTTGGAGTTTCCCTTTTCTTCTGAAAAATCTCTAATCAAAATCTCCAAATTCTCCACTAAAAATCTCTCTCATATGAGAAAGACTTTTTCTGCCCCACCTTCATCCACCACATCTTCCTTTCCCACCTCTCTCAAAAAGAAAAAAAGATCTACTCGACTCCGGGCTGCCACAATTCCCATTCCATTTACATCTTCCTCGTCTGACCAATCACAAGAAGCAGTTTCCGAACCTGCTCAAGAACGTTTTTCACCTCCTCAAGAACGTTCTCCAACAAAACACAGAATCCTTCAACCTTTCTTCCCTACATCATCCATCTTTTCTTCAACTGACTTTATTTCGTTTTCTCAACTTCTTCGTTCCCCAACTCAAGACTTTGGGACATTTCTGACTAATCAAAATATGAGCACATGTCACAACTCTTTGTTTCACCACAAAAAACCAGTTCCTCTATTTTTAGCATTAGTCAGTTTTTGAACTTCCAATAGAACCTGCTGCCCCATCTAGAAATTCGTCTACCCCCATTGTGTCTTCTTCATCCATGTCCACATTGTTGGCACTGACTTCCATTATTTTTGAGTTCTCCCAACAGTTGTTGCCACTACTACCACAAACAACTCATCTTCGCTAACTTTGTCGGTCCGACCTTTCCAATTCAGATATCAATGGAAGATCTAAAACAGACCATTATGGTTGGGCAGCTTCAGCAAGATCAGGAAATCACTCTGCTGAGAACTTGGCTCACAAAGCAACTTGCTCCCAAGCTGGGAATTCCACCTCTACCACTTCATCCTGTTACTCCTCCTCCTGAAGTTCCTCCACCAAGAAAACCCTCATCTTCGGAAGGATCCTCTCCCTCCTTAGCATCTTAGTTGTTTTTCTCTTGCCTTTTTGAATGACAAATAGGGAGAATTAAGTTAGCTTTTAATTTGTTTTAGAAAATCTTGTATCTAGGTTTCAATAGAAATAGTTATGTAATTCTGCTCACAATTAAATGAAAAACCAGTTTATCGCATATAAAGTTTTAAATTCTGTCAAATTAAAAACTGCATAAATTGAGGGGGTGCTTTTAAGCTCTTCAAATACTTGATATTAGAATCAGAATTAAAATCTAAATTAACATGTTTGTCATCATCAAAAAGGGGGAGATTGTTGAGACAAACTCCAAATTTAAAGTTTTGATGAAAATAAACAAAGGTTAATTAAGAAAGTTAATTATGATTCTAAAATATTATGTTAATTTAACTTGTGCTTTTGAGTGAATTTAATTAAGAACAGAATCAAGCAAAGCATAAAAAACAACAACGAGAACATTTTGCATAAAAACAGAGAATTATCTTCATTTTCAAGAATGTTCGTCACATCATATTGACCAATCACTCTCCTCCTCTTTAACAAAGATTCGGAAAGGTTATCGGATAAAAAAGGATCACTAAAATTAGGATTTATCCCAGTTCAAAAAGGTTATCGGATCACTAAAATAAAAGGACTCGAAACAGACAAAGTGAAACAGTTTGAAACCTCTAAAATCAAATTGTCAAGAAAGTTCGATCAACCTTGATATATGATAAGACATTAAGAATGATCAAAACAGGAACTTCAAATTGATCATCAAATCTCCAGAAAGATCAAAATGACAGATCCATATTGATAATCAATCTTCGTTTACTGCATAACTCTAGCAGCAGTCTGTTCTCTTCTGCAATGGCTTATAATCTTTCTCCAAACTATTTTGGCTACATTCAAGACTCAAGATCGAAACTATACCATCCAAGATTAAGGGAGAAACTTCAAAGGCTCTTTAACTAGAAGACAAAACTGATTTAACAAAGCTGTAACAGAATAGTCAAAGCAGTTTTTAAATTAATTCAAGGTTGGATTATTTTTATTCTGAAATATTGGTTTCAGTCAAAAATACAGAGCACTACCAACAGCTCTTTTTTACCTTCATTAAATGCTTCTAAAGCATATAAATAGAAGGCCAATATCCAAGAATAAAAAAAAATCAAAGTGTTGTCAATTGCAATAATCAATCACTTCACATACTTGAAGTTCTCAATTTTCGCAAAGAAGAACCAGTTCTAAATTCCCATATCAGATTGCTTAATTATTATTGATTTCTTTGTAAAGAATCAAATCTTGAACAAGAGTTGAGATATCTCAGATTCTGTCAAAAAACAATCTTATTGTAAAAACTCAAACTATAAGAGTTTGTTTAGATTGTATTGAATCCTATCAAAGTTAGATATGTGTTGTTGTTACTTTATGGGTGGAAAGTAATAGAGATTGAAACAGATCAAGGTTGATCTAGACTAGGTGCT
>PGWS01037185.1:0-17768 GCA_002896235.1 Cicer reticulatum | reverse complement strand
AAGCAAATGCAGATATTAATAGATTCCCCATTTTTAATACTCATTTGACTTAACGCGATTTTCACAACAAACATTAAGCACACTGAAATATTAAGAGATTCCCCTTATACTCTTTTTGACTTAAGCGATTTTCAAAAACAAACTTTAAGTAAACAGAAATATTAAGAGATTCCCCATGCTTAATACTCTTTTAACTTAAACGATTTTCCAAAACAACATTAAGTAAACCGAGATATTAAAAGTTCCCATTTTTAATACTCGTTTAACTCTAATGGTTTTCGACGCCATTAACGCAAACGTAGACATTAAGAGTTTCCCCATTTTAATACTCATTTCTTAATGATTTTCAAAACAAAACATTAGTAACGAGACATTAAAGATTTCCCCATCCTTAACGCCCAGTTAATTAAACGATTTCCAAACACATTAAGTAAACCGAAGATATAAAGATTCCCATTTAATACTCGTTAACTCTAATGGTTTCAAATTCAAACAACCCAAGGAAAAAAAAAAACTCAAACATATTATAATTTACATCGGTATTCAACTTACGACGTTAAATACGACGAACACAATAACACAACATACACACTCAAACCATAAATTTCATTTACCCGTAATCATACACAAATGAGTTAAGTTCATTTTCTACGAAAACCCATCAATTCGTCAAGCCTCATCTAAGACTTTACCCACGAACCGTTAGATTCATTTCCACTAAATCAATACATTCACCCTAACAGATTCCTTTCCCACAAACTACGGATAACTCTCTCTAATGCAAACTAAAAGTTTGGAAGGAGCCTTACCTTAACGTTAGCTTTAACGTGCGTTCCGGTTCCGCGAGATAAATCCGATAAATCTCCGTTCGCAACGTCGCTTTCCAAATTTATCTACAACTAGCACTGTAGCATGGTAGTGAGCAACTTTCCCTTCTATCTCTTCGCGGATTGAAGCTTAGATCTGATGAATGGAGCGGTTTGTGTTTGACGGTTATTGAAAATCTCCCTAACACCGTTTTCTTCGTTTGTCGAATCAACGAGGGGAGAGTGAAGTTAAGGAAATCCTTATCATATCACTCACCAAGCTGTTGGGTTTCTAATCTTGAGAGAAATATGAAGCAAAGAAAAACGAAATGGGAGGAGGGAGGAATTTTGATCGCGGGTTGTAGTAACAGAGGAGGAAGATGAAAATCTGATTATTCCTTCCTTGCTTTTCTTTCCTTTGTTTTTCCTTTCTTCCTTTTATCCTTCTTTCCTTTTTATATCATCATTTCTTTTCCTTTCCTTCCTTCTAATTTCTTTCTTTCTTATTCTCTCCAAACAAACATATATAATATATATATATATAATATAATATTATATATAATATATATATATAATATATTAATTACTTTTAACAATAGTCTTCAAAATATCTAGATATTTGTATAAAGCTTACCCAACTTTCACTCCGTAACGCATTAAATTCTTCGTAAAACGATTCACGCAGTTAATTTAATTTATTTATCGACGAGTACTATCTAAATCGGTACATCAAAAATATACTTTTTGATCATTTATCTTAAATCTTCCGAAGAAGTATATATTTATCTTGGCTAAAAAGCCTCCTAGCCAAAATCCAAAAATACACAAAATAAATAAATATAAACACTTATAAAAATTATGGGTCTTAAACAATTCTTTATTTATTAGGCAAAATAGTTCTTCCAATTAGTGCATAAGTCCTCAATGGATTAAGATTTTTGATAATTTTGGTCTTTAATAGGTTTATTCTAAACCGTTTTGATTATTTAGGCAATTTAGTTCGTCCAATAAGTACATAGGTCCATTGGTTTAAGACCTTTAGTTCTATTGTTTGTCGTGAATAGGTTTATTCTAATCCTTTTTTAATTGTAAGGAAATTTGGGTCGTCCAATAAGTGTATAAGTCTCATTGATTTTTGATTTTTAGGTCTCTTTTTCTATAGTAGGTTTATTGTAATCCATTTTGGTTCTTAGGCAATGTAGTTCGTCCTATATGTGCATAACTCCCAACGGGTTCATAATTTAGATCATTTTGTTCCTTAGTAGGTTTATTCTAATCCATTTAATTTTTAGGCAATGTATTTCATCAAACAAGTTCTTAAGTCTCAATGGGTTAAGAATATAGGTAATTTTGTACTTTAGCAGGTTTAGTCTAATAAGTGCATAATGTTCAATGGATTAAGATTTTAGGCCATTTTAGTATTTAATAAGTGTATAAGTCTCAATAGATTAGGATTTTAGGCCATTTTAGTATTTAATAGGTATACAAATTCTAATCAATTTTTGATTCTTAGACAATATAGTTTCTGTAAGACCCCATAATTTTAAAGTACCATTTTTAGTGTATTTTTTGGCGTATTGGATTTTGGTTCGGAGGCTTTTATAGGCCAAAGTTAATAATATTTTGGAGTTTTATAATCAAAAAGATATTTCGATGCCATTTAGAATTTCTCGTCGATAATAAATTGAATTTAACTGCGGAAAATCCTTTACGGAGAATTTAAGGCGTTTCGGGTGAAACGGTTGGGTAATAATAATATCTAGATCTTTGAGATATTTGTTAAGTTATATTTATTATTTTATATATGTTTGTTTGGAGGAAAAAGAAAGGAAAAACTAGAAGGAAGGAAAGGCAAGAAGAAAATAGTATATAAAGGATGGAAGGAAAAAGAGAAGAAAGGAAAAAACAAAGGAAGAAAAGAAAGGAAGGAAATTTCAAATATACACCATCTCCTTTCCTTGACTTACTCACACGAGAAACACCAAAATTCCATCCTTCTCCATTTTTCGTTTTCGTTGCTTCCTTTTCTTCGAAAGCTAGTGACCAAGTTGGGTGAGAGTTAGATCAAGGTTTTCGCAACTCCACTCTTCCCTTTGATCGAAAACGAAGAGAAAACGGTTTTGTGATCCAAGACACAAACCCCTCCGTTTCTTCTAGATCCAGAGCTTCATTTCTCGAAGAGATAGAAGGGAAAGTTGTTCACCACGCACGCTACGGTGCTAGTGATACTAATTTGGAAGCAGCGTTGCGAGCGGAGATTTTACCGAAATTACTCGCGGTACGGAAACGCACGTTAAAGCTAACGTTGAGGTAAAGGCTCCTTCCAAACTTTTAGTTTGCATTAAGGGACTTATCTGTGGTTGTGTAGGAAGGGATTTGTTAGGGTTAAATAGATCGATTTGGGGAAAAACGAACTAGGGCGTTATGCGGTAAAACCTTAGAGTTAGGTTTTGTTTATAATGATGAATGTTTCGTGGTAAATGAATTTGAATGTCATTGTGTATGATTATGGGTAATGAAATTTGATGTATCCGGGTGTTATGTTGCGTGATTTGTGTTCGTTGTATTTGGTGTGTTCGTACTTGATGTTGTAATTGGTGTGGTTGTTGTGAATTATGGTTTGAATGTGAAAAGAATGTTTGAATTTGTTTCTGTGGAATTTGAAAACCATTAGAGTAACGAGTATTAAAAATGGGGAATCTTTTAATACCTCGGTTTATTTAATGTGTATTTGAGGAAAATGTTTAAGTTAACTGGGCGTTGAGAATGGGGAATCTCTTAATGTCTCGGTTACTTAACTATCGTTTTTGAAAATCGTTTCGGTAAATGAGTATTAAGAATGGGGAATCTCTTAATGACTCGTTTACTGAATGTTTTGCGAGAAAATCGTTTAAGTCAAAAGTATATTAAAAATGGGGAAATCTCTTAATATGACTGTTTGCTTAACGTTTTATTTTGAAAATCATTAAGTTAAATCGGTATTAAGAACGGGGAATCTCTTAATGACTTATTTAATTAATGTTGTTTGAAGTCGTTTAAGTTAAATGGGTATTAAAAATGGGGAATCTTTTAATATCTGCATTTGCTTAACGATTCTTGTGAATGGAGTCTGTGTATGCTCATGCATTTCATTTGGTAAAATTGTGTCGACCCGTGATAGGTGACACCTTGGTAAACTGTACTGACCCGTGATAGGTGGTACGTTTATGATTTACTATTTAGTAAAAATCGTGTTGACCCCGTGATAGGTGACACCTTGTGGTAAACTGTACTGACCCGTGATAGGTGGTACGTTTACGAGTTACTATTTAGTAAATCGTGTCGACCCGTGATAGGTGGTACATTTACGATTTACATTTTTGGTGAATTGTGCTGACCCGTGATAGGTGGCACCTAGGTAAACAGTACTGGTCTGTGATAGGCGGTACGTTTACGATTCCCGCTTTTTCTTTTAGTAAATCGTGTTGACCCGTGATAGGTGACACCTCGGTAAACTGTACTGACCTGTGATAGGTGGTACGTTTATGATTTACGCATTTTAGTAAATCGTGCTGACCCGTGATAGGTGGCACCTCGGTAAATTGGTACTTTGGCCTGCGATAGGCGGTACAATTATGATTTACGGCCCTTCGAGGAGGGTTTTTGGTTTGGAATTCCGAGTCCATGCATTTTGACATATACGCATTGCATTAGGGTGTTTGGCACACGAGTCGTATTTGATTGAGTCTTATGATTGAGTGATTTGAATTTGATTTATCGTGTTAATTGCGTTGAAAATGCTAAGTGTTATGTGTTGATTGTTGTGTGTAAGAATGATGGTTATCGAGATCCCAATTGCCGTGGTAATCGCGTAGAAATTGCTAAGTGTTAAGTTGTGAACTTGATTAGGAATGACTTAGGTTAATTCATGAATTTTTGGAAAAACGATCAGGGAAATCGATTTCCCAATCGATTGGATGGAAGTCAGGGGCTTGGCCAAATGAACGAAAGCGATTAGCCAATCGATTTTGTAATCAGTTTTCGAAAACCATCTACGAAATCGATTGCCCAATTGATTGGGCCTAAGTCAGGGACTCATCCATATTCGACCAAATCGATTTGGAAATCGATTGGCCCTTAAGTCAGGGGCTCAGCTATCCTGTCAATCGATTGCCCAATCGATTGAATCAAGCCAGAGTTCAAAATTTCACTAAAAACCTTCAGGAAATCGATTTGGAAATCGATTGGTATTAAGTCAGGGGCTCCGTTATCCTGTCAATCGATTGCCAAATTGATTGATTCAGCCCAGGATTCTATTTTCATTAAAAATCTTCACCCCAATCGATTGCCCAATCGATTGGCTCAGTGAAAATCCTCAGTTTTAGTTGTATGATTAATTGCTCATGAATCTATCCATGTCTTGTTTTATTTTGTGTTAATTAGGAGATCGAGAACTGCATTTTACCTTCATTTTCATTGGCAATGTACTGTATGAACTTCTCGCATATTGAAAATCCTGTTAAGGTCCATGCTTAGTTGAAAAGTTGTTTTGAGCATTCAAAAACTTAATTGCTATGTGTTAACTGTTATTTTCTGGTTGGTGACCCTTTACAACTATTGTGGAAATCTGGGCTTTGCCCTCAGATGAGAGTCAGGACGGCCCTACCGGTTCGTACCCTACGGATAGGAATGGAGATGGGAACGCTTGATTGCAGTTACGTTAGGAGGATCTCACGGGGCGCGTGGAGATTACTCAGGGTGTATAGCTTTTTGGTAGGATGATCAGATTAGGATGATGTATAGGGACTAGGGGTCCTTCTTTTTGGTTTGGAGTATTTTTAGTTTGGAAAATTGTACTTATACAAATATTATCAGTTTGATATCATCTTTGGATGGGTTCCATGTACCATTTGATGTTATGTAAATGTTTTGGATTTATAATTGGAGAAACTTTTCCGCTGCGTAAATTATAATGACTCAATTATTTATCCAAAAGCATTTCCTGATTTATTTCTTTGTTCGCTTTTAATTACTTTTAAAAAAAAATATACCCTCGCTTTGAAAAACGGGGTGTTACATAGTTCATCCAATAAGTACATATGTCTCAATTGATTAAGATTTTAGGTTATTTTGGTTTTTAATAGATTTATACCAATCCATTTTGATTCTCAGGCAATGTAGTTTGTCCAATAACGTCATAGATCTCAATGGATGAAGATTTTAGGTTATTTTGGTCTTCTCAATGTTACTTCTAGATCATTTTGGTTTTTAGTTGATTTAGTTCATCTATTAAGTGCACTAGTTTAATTTGGTATTGAACAGGAGTATTGTAAGTGTTTTTTATTCATAGGTAATGTAGTTCCTCTTTCAAGTGCACTATTTTTAATAGATTAGGATTTTAGTTCAATTTGGTCTATAAGATGTTTATTCTAATTCATTTTAATTCTTAGACAATAAAGTTCGTCCAATAAGTGCACAAGTCTCAATAGATTAAGATTTTAGGTCATTTTAGTCTCTTTGGTCTTAAATAGGTTTATTCTAATCCATTTAAATTGTTAGGCAATATAGTTTGTCCAATAAGTTCATAAGTCTTAATGAATTTACATTTTAGGTAATTTTTGTCTATAATAGGTTTGTTCTTTCTCATTGTAGTTTGTCAAATAAGTGCATAACTCTAAATGGATTAAAAAAAATTGTCACTTTTTGGTCTTTAATATGTTTGTTCTAACCCTTTTTTATTCTTAGGCAATGTAGCTCCATAATTAAGTGCATAAGTCTCAATGTATTAGGATTTTAGGTCACTAAAATATGTATTCTAATCCATTTTTATTTATTAGGCAATGTAGTTCGTCCAATTAGTGCTTAAGTCTCAATGATTTAAGATATTAGGTCATTTTGATCTTTAATAGGTTTATTCTAATTCATTTTGATTATTAGGCAAATTAATTCGTCCAATAAGTGCAAAAGTCTCGTTGGTTTAAGACTTTAGTTCATTTTCGTCTTTAATAGGATTATTCTAATCCATTTTAATTCTTAGGCGATGTGGGATGTCCAACAAGTGTATAAGTCACAATTGATTTAGATTTTGGGTCTTTTTTCTATAATAGGTTTATTTTAATCCATTTTTGATTTTTTGGAATGTTGTTCGTGCTATACGTGCATAAGTCCCCATGGGTTAATAATTTAGGTCATTTTGTTCCTTAGTAGGTTTATTTTAACCCATTTTGATTCTTAGGCAATGTAGTTTGTCCAATATGAGCATAATGTTCGAAGATTTTAGTTCATTTTTGTCATTAATAGGTTTATTCTAATTCATTTTGTTTGTTGTCCAATAAGTTCTTAAGTCTCAATGGGTTAAGAATTTAGCTAATTTTGTTTTTTAAAAGGATTATTCTAATACATTTAGATTCTTAGGAAATGTAGTTCGTCCAATTAATGCATAGGTCTCAATGGATTACGAATTTAGGTCATTTTTATTTTTAATAGGTTTGTTGTTATCCATTTTGATTCGTAGGCAATGTAATTCGTCCAATAAACTTATAGGTGTCAATGGATTAAGAATTTAGGTCATTTTTGTTTTTAATAGCTTTATTTTAATCGATTTTGATTCTAGGCAATGAAGTTTGTCCAATATGTAACACCCCAAATTTAATAATAAATTATTTAATTTATCTAATGGGATTTTTAAAATTAATTTAGTATTGCATGTGTTTACAATATGAGTTGACAAATAATATGATTGATTTTCTTACATGTGTATTTGCTATAGTGTGATAATTTATCATGTGTTTGACTTAATAATTTATTTAAATTATATGATAGGGATATTAAAGTATATTTATATCTTTTATTAATTTTAGATTGTTATTATTTTAAAGTGAAATATGTCATCTTATTACTAACTAGATATTTAATAAAAGTAAAGTTATAAAAAGGTTTTGAATAATAATATAATAATAGTAATAATAATAATAATAATAATAATAGTATAATAATATATAATAATAATAATATAATATAATAATAATAATATAATAATAATAATAATAAATAATAATAATAATAATAATAATATAGGAAGAAAAATAGTAACAAGAAGACCAGAACCTCTTCCTTCTTCTTCTTCTTCGTATACACCGCCGCCAACAACCATTTCCTCTTCCTTCTTCTCGCTCGACCACGATCATTACAATGGTTGTCTTAGGAAAACTGAGACACATTTGTGATCATTGTAATCTCCTCTTTCATTCTCAACCTAAATCGTAAATTGAAACATCTTATTTCTCTTTGTCAAAATCACACCTCCATCTTTGGATCAAGATTTCAGCCACCACGACTATCACAAAGGAAAACTAAGACCATATTTGGACTCCATGAAACACCCTCTTCTGTTACCTAATGCTCGAAATCGCAATCGTTACGTTTTAAAAATGGGTTTCCACCTTGTCGCGGTTGTGTTGCCAAACTCGGCCAACAACACGTTCATCATCTTGAAAAACTGACATCATTTTTGGATTCCCCTCGTCGAAACCTTCAAGAAGCACTACTCATTTGTGTGTTTCGGTGAAGTTGATGCCGGACGCTGTCGGCGCCCCAGTACGTCGGTGAGACCTTTTCTAATAACATGTTTCACGACGTTTTGAATATGTTTCTTCGCCTAATATTTTTATTAATTATATAATGCTGATTTTTTATGCCTCGGGAAAATTATCAGCCACGTTTCATTGACTCTGCAAATTCGTCGATGCTTTTGGACTCGTTTGGACGTGTTGGTCGACATCTCGTGGTTGCTGAAAATCATTATGGTCCTTCTATCTTATGAAAGCGTCAAATTGAGGTATGGGGTGAGAATCAGTTCGAATGCATGAGTATAAATTAAGTGAGATGAACGGGAATACCGTATCCCACAATTCATTTGGGGCTCGCTACGTATGGCAGAAGCCCTTTGAGTAATAATTGACTAATGAGCAAACTTGAATTTTGTGAGGGTTTAAAATATGAATTAGAAACTTTATAGGATGTTGTTGATTTGATTTTTGAAGATCGTGTGATAGTTGATATTGTAGAATTGTGTAATTTGATTCATTCTGTGTTTTGTTATATCTATCCTTGATACTGATATATGATATAAATTGTGATGAATTGTAATTATTTGCCTTGCAATTGATGTGGTGTGTGTGAAATGGTCTAGTATTATTATTATTATATGTGAGTGTAGACCCTTTATTGTTAGAGATGACGTATCATGATGATAAATTCCTGAAATGTAATGTATGACTATGGAAATCTGCAATGACGATGTGTGCTCCCTGACTTGTGATATTACCACCCTGATGAACATCATGAAATGCGTATTGTGTTTAATTTGAATAGTGACGAATTCGACCCGTGCCATGATGGTTTCTCTTAATGGAGTAAGTAACCTAGGACAACGAGGGCAGAAGTAGTTGTGATAATTTTTGAAGTGGAGATTATTGGGTCATCATATAGGTAGTGCCTGACAAGCCTAGTGATTATGGGGAAGTACAACTGAATGAGCCTGATCGTGGCGGTCTACTGTTGAGCCTTAAGGCAAGATTGTTAGACCTTGGAGGTATCCGGGTGGGGAATTCCTAGGTGACTTGGAGTAGCACTCCAAATGTCGGGAGCTACCACGCAACACACGTTTACCTCGACTGTCACGTATATGTGTCTCGGGTTGAGTTGAGGGATCTATGAGGACAGGGCAAATTTGAATTGTCCGTCCACTTGCGTGGTGGCATAGTATCGAGCCTCCTAACCAAGTACTTCAGAGTTAGAATGGTACCAAAGAAAGAGGAGGAGTCTAGAGTATAAGAGCATGCATAACATTACTTGATTTGTGTATTTACTTACTTGATGTTGTGGATTGTATCAATGTTTTACCTGATTATTCTTGTTGGTTGTGATTTGATATGGTACGGTGTTTAATATTTTTTTTACGTGTTCTTCTCAATTATTTTATACTATCACATGTTTTCGAAGCTCAACCCTCGTTGCTGTTTTGGCGCTTGCGAGAGCGCAGTTATTTCAGGTTATCGATTGGGGATCCACGCTCTGAATAGGTGATATTGGGTGGGAGTAATTTTTTCGTATTTAGTTGAGTTATGAACAATTTAGATTTTTGTAAATTTGATTGATCAATTGTGTTATTTATCGTTATTCAGAGGTAGAAATTATTGTCTCTAAGTTTAGAACTTGCTTTTATATATCAAAAGTATTTATTTAATGAACATCAACTATTTTCGCTATTAGAATTTTTTTATTGAAATTTTTATGCAAGAATTTTGGTAAGCTTGAATGTGACATCATTGAACCTTAAAGTATTTTTAATATATTATATATATATTATATAATATATAATATATATATATATATATATATATAAAAATATAATATATATAATTACACTATTTTGGAACCGCTGCGAATCTCTTTAAAACTAGTGCATTTTACCTTTTTATTTCAATTTGGGTTCAGGGTGTTATACAATAAGTGCATAGGTCTCAATGAATTAAGATTTTAGGTCGTTTTGGTCTTTAATAAGTTTATTCTATCGATTTTAATTGTTAGACAATTAGTTCGTCCATTAAGTACATAAGTATTAACGGATTTAGATTTAAGGTATTTTTTGTCTATAATAGGTTTATTTTAATCCATTTTAATTCTTTCTCATTGTAGTTCATCGAATAAGTGCATAAGTCTAAATGGATCAAGAAATTTTGTCACTTTTTGGTCTTTAATATGTTTTTTCTAATCTATATTGAATCTTAGACAAGAGCTCCACCACGGACTAACAGACGGCTAACACATAACCCACTTGGCCTGATTGGACAGAGCTGCTCTGATACCACTAATGTGACACCATAAACCCCAAAATAATGTATATAATAATTTATATCATATTAAAATTTGTAGCGGATAAATAAATAAAAATTCCAAGAAAATAAAAACTTTTATCTTTAATTTAGAATATCACGTTTCTCAAAAATCAAAAGGAACACTTTAAACTTCTTTACTCCTATAAAATAGTTCATTCTCAATAATTACTTGATTTAATTCTAAAAACTTACTAGTACTTATAAGGTTTTCATACAAAAAGTCGTTTTTAAATTAAATAAGTAAAATATAAATTACAACTTTTATTCCCGGTATCACTTATCCGAGCGGGGTTCCTCCCAAACTTGAACTTCAAGACTCGTTAACCTGTAACTAATGCGATTCCGAAAACGCATGTCCAAGCCAATCAAACACAAACAACGAAAGAGGTGAGTTTTGAAATCATTTTAATAGTATAATATAAGTAAGAAGAACACACAAATAATATAATACACCGTATCATAATACAAACATTCATCAAGAAAAAACATCACGTTATAAAGTTAAAACCACTCAAGTAAAATTGATGCAGTTCTCTATAACATCAAATCATCTAAGGGAAACTATTATCTCACACAATACCTATTAATCAAAAGAAAATGAAATGTTATGCATGAGCTTAAACTCTATTTTACAATGTGGTACCATTCTAACTCTGAAGTACTTGGTTAGGAGGCTTGATACTATGCCACCATCTCAGTGGACGGACAATTCAAATCGGCGATGTCCTCATAGATCCCCTCAACTCAACCCGAGATACATATATGCGACAGTCGAGGTAAACGTACGTAGGTTGCATGGTAGCTCTTGACATTTGGAGTGCTACCTCCAAGTCACCTAGGAATTCCCTGGAGTAACAATGTCGATTTACAAGAAAGGGGGGGTTTGAATTGTAAATGTTCCTTTTAAAAATTCCTGTTAAGACTTAAGAAAATAACTCAAGATTGATCTTGGTTATGAAAACAGAAAACGGAGAACGTTGTTGATTTTTGTTATAAAACAGAGAACGTTCCTTGATTAGTTGAAAATAGAAAATCAGTTTATGTTTTACCTTAGTTAATTAATTCAGTATGATAAATAAAGAGATAGGATAGAGAATACCACACAAAGATATTATCCTGGTTCACCCAACGTGGGTTACGTCCAGTCCTCACACAGTGGAAAAGTTTCTCAAAATACGAATCCAAAGTATTTACACTTCAAAAGGTGGTACATAGACCCCATCATAAATAACATGTCAAACAGACAGTATTAGTATAGGTACAGTTTTCCAAATTAAAATACTGCAACCCAAAAAGAAGGACGTCTAGTCCTTATACACCAACCTAATCTGATCATCCTACCAAAAAAATATACACCCTGAGTGATCTCCACGCGCCCCGTGAGATCCTCCTACATAGCTCCAGTCAAGCATTCCCATCCGTAGGGTACGAACCAGCAGGATCATCCTGGCTCTCATCTTAGGGCAAAGCCCAGATTTCCACAATAGTTGTAAAGGATCACCAACCGAAATTAACAGATAACACATAACATTTAAGTGTTAAATGCACAAAATAAACTTTCAACTAAGCATGCACCTTAAAAGGATTTCTCATATGCTAAAAGTTCATGTAATGCTTGCCAATTAAAAATGAAATCAAAATGAAGTTCTCAAACCATCAAGTAATACATAACTGACCAAAACATTGATAAATCAATTGAGCAATCGATTATCTAACTCAAAATAAGGATTTCTACTGAGCCAATCGATTGCCAAATCGATTTCGTTAGTTTCTGCTAAGTTCCTGTGTTGCCAAATCGATTTTGTCAGTTTTGTTGAGTTCCTGTGTTGCCAAATCGATTTTGTCAGTTTTGCTGAGTTCCTGTGTTAAGGCCAATCGATTTCCAAATCGATTTCTTAAAAGATTTTGAAAGACATATTTATACAATCGATTAGGTTAAAATAGTGAAGTTCCTCCAACTCATCCAATCGATTGGGAAATCGATTTCCCTGCTTATTCTTCCAAAAAATACTTAAACTAATTCAATCACACTCACACATAACTCCAAAACTTAACACTTAGCAATTCCCACACAATCGCCACCGACGATTGGTTTTCGAAATAGTTTTAAACAATCCATCGCACCCACAACACGATAATCAATACATAACACTTAGCAATTCAACACAATTACCACGACAATTCTTATCAAACCACTCAATCATAAACTTGATTCAAACACGACTCGTGTGCCAATCACCCTAATGCAATGCGTATAGCCAAAATGTATGGACTTGGAATTCCAAACCAAACCTCCCTCGAAGGACCATAAATCATAATTGTATCGCCTATCGCATGCAAAGTACCAATTACCGAGGTGCCACCTATCACGGGTCTGCACGATTTTACTAAAAAGCGTAAACCATAAACGTACTGCCTATACGGGCCTGTATCGTTTACCGAGGTGCCACCTATCACGGGTCTGCACGGTTTACTAAAAAGAACGTAATTGTAAATGTACCGCCTATCACAGGCCAAACGTACTATTTACCAAGTGCCACCTATCACGGTCTGCACAATTTACAAAGAAGCGAAAACCATAAACGTACTGCCTGATCACGGGCCCGTATCATTTATCGATGTGCCACCTTCACCGCGTCTGCACGAGTTTCAGAAACGTTAAATCGTAAATGTACCGCTCTATCACAGGCCAAAGTACTATTTATCAAGGGTGCCACCTATCACGGTCTGCCGATTTACAAAGGCATGAAAATGCATGAGCCGTTATACTAACTCCATCCACAACAATCGTTAAGCAAATGAAGATATTAAAAGATTCCCCATTTTTAATACTCATTTACTTAAACGATTTTCACAACAAACATTAAGCAAACAGAAATATTAAGAGATTCCCCATTCCTAATACTCTTTTGACTTAAACGATTTTCAAAACAAACTTTAAGTAAATAGAAAATATTGAGATTCCCCTTCTTAATACTCTTTTAACTTAAACGATTTCCAAAACGAATATTTAAGTAAACAAGACATTAAGATATTCCCCATTCTTAATACTCATTTAACTTAAACGATTTTCAAAAACAAAACATTAAGTAAACCGAGATATTAAAAGATTCCCCATTTTTAATACTCGTTTAACTCTAATGGTTTTCAAATTCTACACAAAACAAACTCAAACCTATTATCAGATCCAATCCACCACTCACACCAAAACACATCAAATACGACGAACACAAATCAACACAATCTACCACTCAAACACAACAAGTTTCATTTACTCAAATCATACATAATGAGTTTTAAATTCATTTTCCACGAAACATTCATCAAATATAACCAAAACCTAACTCTAAGATTTTACCCATAAAGCCTTAGATTCATTTTCCCCCAAATCAACACTCTAACCCTAACCAAAAACCTTTCCACACAACCACAGATAAGTCCCTAAATGCAAACTAAAAGTTTGGAAGGAGCCCTTACCTTAACGATAGCTTTAACGTGCGTTCCCGGTACCGCGAGTAAATTCGGTAAAATCTCCGCTCGCGACGTCGCTTCCAAAGTTTGTTCACTAGCACCGTAGTGTGGTGGTGAGCAACTTTCCCTTCTATCTCTTCGTGAAATGAAGCTTAGATCTTGATGAAACGGGAAGGTTTGTGTTTGACGGTTTTGAAATCCCTAACTCCGTTTTCGAATCCGAGAAGGAGGAAGGAGTTGGGAACTTGATCTTTCTCACCCACTAGCCTTAGGTTTCAATTCTCGAACTTAAAGGAAGCAAAGAAAGCGAAACCAAAGAAGAAGAAAAGGGAGAGAGTCACGAGGCAGGGAGAGAGGAAAATGCTTATCTGTTTTCTTTTCTTTTTCCTTTCCTCTATTCTCTTTCCTTCCTATTTCCTTTCCTTTCTTTTCTTTTTATATACTTTTCCTTCCTTCTAATTTCCTTTTTCCTCCAAACAACCATATATATATATATATATATATATATATATTAATTATAATTAACAAATATCTCAAAATATCTAGATATTTGTTAAATTACCATTTCACCCGCAACGCATTAAATTCTCCGTAAAGGATTCACCGCTCTTAATTTAATTTATTTATCGACGAGTAATTTTTAATCGGCATCAAAATATATTTTTGATCATATAAACTCCAAAATATTAAAAACTTTGGCTAAAAAGCCTCCGAGTTCAATACCAAAATACACTAAATACATAAAGTATACTTTTTAAATTATGGGTCTTACATTCTTGGTTTGTCAGTTTGAACTTTCTTGAGCTTTAATAATCATTCTGGAGTTCCCGTTTTAATCATTCTGGATTTCCTTTGCAATTGTCTTGTCATATGTGAAGATTGATCGAACTTTCTTGACATTTGATTTTTGGAGTTTGCAAACTGTCATGACTTTTGTCTGTCTTTGAGTCCTTTTATTTTTGATATCAAATAGCCTTTTTGAGCTTGAATGAATCCTACTTGTTCCTTGCCATGTACTGATTAGATATGAACAAATTTCCAGGGCAGACTCTTTGTTAAAGAGGTAGAAAAAATTTGATCAACATGTTGTGATGAACTTTTTTGAAGCTGGAGATCTTTCTTTGTTTTAATGTTCTTGTTGTTGTTTTCTTTGTTTTGCTTGATTCTGTTCTTAATTAAATTCACTCAAAAGCACAAGTTAAATTAACATAACATTTAGAATCATAATTAACATTCTTAATTAACTTTTTATTTCTTTTCATCAAAACATTAAATTAAGATTTTGTCTCAACATTCCCCACCCGAATACCTCCAAGGTCTTACAATTTTGCCGTAAGGCTAAACAGCAGACCGCCACGATCAGGCTCATTCAATTGTACTTCACCGGAATCACTAGGCTTGTCAGTTCCTACCTATATGATGACAAAATAATCTCCACTTCATGAATTCTCAATAATAACAAAAACCCTCGTATTCAAAGTTATTACTATACTTACTAGTATATGCATTTTAAGGCATTTTAACATCAAGAACTTATGTTAACACTTCTATTGTAAAAATAATACTCTAAATATTTATAAATATATTCACAAATAGTTATTTATAAATAATTACTTAAAGTAGAAATAGTCATAAGAAATTAAAATATAACTATGTGCACATTTACCATTTAATCAAATATGTTATAAAATAGCACATATAACGAAAATTAATCTCAAAATTTCAAACATATATTATAAAATAATTTTAACATCAAATTAATTATTAAAATCTATTTAATTAATAAAATAGTTTATTATAAAATTTGGGTGTTAAAATTCTCCCCCTCGTTAAAGAAATTTTGTCCTCGAAATTTATTGTGAACAATACGCGAATTGATATCTAGCTAACTACACCCTCGAGGTTCAATTAGTCCTATAAACATTTTTTTAAGACATTAAGTACTCATTCAAGCACAATATGTGAAAACCACTTAGCTTAGCATGATAGACTAGCATGACACAATAAATCAATTAAATATATCACACTCAACAACTCAATTATGAAGCAAATAGCATAAATAATCAGTATCATTCATATATAAAACTAACCATGTGAATTTAGTCAACAACAACTTAATACATTCAGTTTTATCATATAACACATATATCAAACGTGCTTTGAACTTCAACTAATTTCTCAAAAAATATTCTACAAGTTTTACTCTTCTTAAAGAATGTTTTAATCCTAACCACAAATTACTCTATCGATTTCACATAAGTAAGATAGATAGTGAAACATTTAAAATATTTCACCTTCAAGAAGTACAAACAGAAACACATATAACAACTCAGTGACATGCATTCACTTAAGTTTTTTGTTTTAAGAGAAAAACTAATGTGTATAATCATAGTGAAATAAGACAAATATTTTCAAATATAATTCAAACACACTCAAAATCTAACTAAATTTCAAAGTCTAATTTTATTTTAATGTCTTATACACAAGATTCATTTAGAGAACTCCTAAAATAGTTATAGGTCCTTATCAAATCAGACAATATAGAACAAATAAGATACTAAAACAATGCACTTATTTATTTAATCAACTTACTTAGGAGATCAAACATACATAATTGAATGTTTAATTTAAGTATACACCTCTAACCTAATATTCACACCACATAAACAATTATCAGCATTCAACATTGATGCCACATAAGACTCATAATCACTTGAAATTGTATAAGAGATGAACATGATTTTTAACTATTTCAAAAATAAAATTAACAAGTATTTTTAACAATAATAATATCAGGTTATTGTCGCCTCTTTTATTGACGATGAGTCATCGGGGTAGGTAGTCCCTCCTAATGATGTAGTCAACTACTTAAGGTAACTATAACTGCAATCATTCAAATTCAAACATCGATAATTAAAAGTATCTTTAATGCAAAGACGGTGTAAGAACAGAGGTGCGCCTAAGAGGGGGAGGGGTGAATTAGGTGTTTAGAAACTTTCTTGTTTTTAGAGATTTGGTGATTTATTTTTCTGATTTAAGATAATGTATGAACAAGTTAAATGGCAGAAAAAATAATGAACACAAAGATATTATCCTGGTTCCCCTTATGACCAACGGGTACATCTTGTCCTCTTGCACACTACAAGATATTTTTCCACTATTGTCAGAAAATGTACAAATCCCACCTAGGATCTCTGCTACAAAACTTCTTTACAAAACTTCCAAGATAGCACACACCACTATCTTAGATTAGACTACTTTAAGAAAATACTACTTTCTTTTACAAACAATGTAATTTGATTTGGAATAAGAATAAGAATGGTTTAATGATATCAATCCAAGATTATTTCAAGAGTACTTTGAGAACCTTTCTCAATGATATTAAAATTAATGCAAGTACTTGAAATAAGAAAAAATAACTTTGAAAATAAATCAGAAATTTGTTCAAAGTTGTTCAAGGTTTGTTAGTAGGATTGTCTGTCCATTAATCTGAAACTATGGGGTATTTATACTCCATAGACATCACTTCAGATAGGTGGCCATTGTTCGAAGAGTTTTGAATTGCATTGATCTAGAGCCATTTCAGATCTGAAAATTGCATTGTTTCCAGGTG
>PGWS01037184.1:0-30625 GCA_002896235.1 Cicer reticulatum | reverse complement strand
GATTAACAAGATTGGTTAAAAATCCTAATGGACAAGAATAAGCTAGGGAGGACGAAAATGACCTAAATGTTAATCCAATGACACAAACATCACCTATTGGATGCTCAAGATTGCTTAAAAACCTAATCGAACAAGAATAACCCTATAGGGAAGAAAATGACCTAAATGTTAATCCAGTGACACAAATGAACTTATCGGATGAACAAGGTTGTTTAAAAACCCTAATTGGACTAGAATGAGACTAGGGAGGACGTAAATGACCTAGATGTTAATCCGATGACACAAATGAACTTATTGGCGGCACAAGATTGGTTAAAAATCCCAATTGAACAAGAATAAGCCTATGGGGGAAGAAAATGACCTAAATGTTAATCCAATGACGCAAATGAACTTATTGGATGCACAAGATTGGTGAAAACACCTAATTGGACAAGATTAGGCCTAGGGAGTACGAAAATGACCTAAATGTTAATCCAATGACACAAATGAACTTATTGGATGCACAAGATTGGTTAAAAAACCCTAATTGGACAAGAGTAAGCCCAGGGAGGACGAAAATGACCTAAATGTTAATTCAATGACACAAATGAACTTATTGGATTAACAAGATTGGTTAGAAACCCTAATAGGACACGAATAAGCCTAGGGAGGACGAAAATGACCTCAATGTTTATCCAATGACACAAACACACCTATTGGATGCTGTAGATTGGTTAAAAACCCTCATTGGACTAGAATAAGACTAGGGAGGACGAAAATGACTTAAATTTAATCCGAAGACAGAAATAAACTTATTGCGGCACAAGATTGGTTAAAAACCCTAATTGAACAAAAATAACCCTATGGAGGAAGAAAAATGACCTAAATGTTAATCCAGTGACACAAATGAACTTATTGGATGCACAAGATTGATTAAAAACCCTAATTGGACTAGAATGAGCCTAGGGAGGACAGAAATGACCTAGATGTTAATCCAATGACACAAATGAACTTATTGGATGCACAAGATTGGTTAAAAACCCTAATTGAACAAGAATAAGCCTATGGAGGAAGAAAATGACCTAAATGTTTATCCAATGACACAAATGAACTTATTGGATGCACTAGATTGGTTAAAACACCTAATTGGACAAGAATAGGCCTAGGGAGGACGAAAATGACCTAAATGTTAATCCAATGACACAAATGAACTTATTTGATGCACAAGATTGGTTAAAAATCCTAATTGGACTAGAATAAGACTAGGGAGGACGAAAATGACCTCAATGTTAATCCAATGACACAAATGAACTTATTGGTGGCACAAGATTGGTTAAAAAACCCTAATTGAACAAGAATAAGCTAGGGAGGAAGAAAATGACCTAAATGTTCATCCAATGACACAAATGAACTTATTGGATGCACAAGATTGGTTAAAAACCCTAATTGGACAAGAATAAGCCTAGGGAGGACGAAAATGACCTAAATGTTCATCCAATGACACAAATGAACTTATTGGACGCACAAGATTGGTTAAAAAACCCTAATTTGACAAGAATAAGCCTAGGGAGGACGAAAATGACCTAAATGTTAATCCAATGACACAAATGAACTTATTGGATGCACAAGATTGGTTAAAAAACCCTAATTGGACAAGAATAAGCCTAGGGAGGACGAAAATGACCTAAATGTTAACCAATGACACAAATGAACCTATTGGATGCACAAGATTGGTTAAAAACCAAAATTGGACTAGAATAAGCCTAGGGACGAAACATGACTAAATATTAATCCAATGACACAAATGAACTTATTGGATGCACACAGTAAGCCCAGGGAGGACGAAAATGACCTAAATATTAATCCATTGACACAAATGAATTTATTGGATACACAAGATTGGTTAAAAACGCTAATTGGATGTGAATAAGCCTAGGGAGGACGAAAATGACCTAAATGTACATCCAATGACACAAATGACATCTATTGGATGCACAAGATTGTTAAAAAACCCTAATTGGAAAATAATAAACTTAGGGAGGATGAAAATGACCTTAATGTTAATCCAATGACACAAATGAACTTTTTTGATGCACAAGATTGGTTAAAAACCCTAATTGGACAAGAGTAAGCCTATGGAGGACGAAAATGATCTAAATGTTAATCCAATGACACAAATAAACTTATTGGATGCACAAGATTGGTTAATAGCCCTAATTGGACTAGAATAAGCCTACGGAGGACGAAAATGACTTAAATGTTAATCCAATGACACAAACTCACCTATTGGATGCACAAGATTAGTTAAAAACCTAATTGAACTAGAATAAGCCTAGAGAGGACGAAAATGACCTAAATGTACATCCAATTACACAAACTCATCTATTGAATGCACAAGATTGTTAAAAACCCTAATTGGAAAAGAATAAACTTAGGGAGGATGAAAATGACCTAATGTTAATCCAATGACACAAATGAACTTATTGGATGCACAAGATTCATTAAATACCCGAATTGGACTAGAATAAGCCTAGGGACGACGAAACTGCCTAAATGTTAATCCTATGACACAATTGAATTTATTGGATGCAGAAGATTGGTTAAAAACCTTAAGTTGGACAAGAATAAGCGTAGGGAGGACAAAAATGACCTAAATGTTAATCCAATGACACAAATGAACTTATTGGTTGCACAAGATTGGTTAAAAACCCTAATTGGACAAGAATAAGCGTATGGAGGACAAAAATGACCTAAATGTTAATCCAATGACACAAATGAACTTATTGGTTGCACAAGATTGGTTAAAAACCCTAAATAGGACTAAAATAAGCCTAGGGAGGACCAAAAATGACCTAAATGTTAATCCAATAACACAAATGAACTTATTGGATGCACAAGATTGGTTAAAAACCCAAATTGGACTAGAATAGCCTAGGGGAGGACGAAAATGACCAAAATGTTAACCAATGACACAAAATGACACCTATCGGAAGCACAAGATTGGTTAAAACCCCGAATTGGACTAGAATAAGCCTCGGGACCATGAAAATGCCGTAAATGTTAATCCTAATGACACAATTGAACTTATTGGATGCACAAGATTGGTTTAAAAACCTTAGTTGGACAAGAATAAGCGTAGGGAGGACAAAAAATGACCTAAATGTTAATCCAATGACACAAATGAACTTATTGGTTGCACAAGATTGGTTAAAAACCCTAATTGGACAAGAATAAGCGTATGGAGGACGAAAATGACCTAAATGTTAATCCAATGACACAAATGAACTTATTGAATGCACAAGATTGGTTAAAAACCCTAATTGGACTAAAATAAGCCTAGGGAGGACCAAAATGACCTAAATGTTAATCCAATAACACAAATGAACTTATTGGATGCACAAGATTGGTTAAAAACCCAAATTGGACTAGAATAGGCCTAGGGAGGACGAAAATGACCAAAATGTGTTAACCAATGACACAAATGAACCTATTGGATGCACAAGATTGGTTAAATACCCGAATTGGACTAGAATAAGCCTCGGGACGACGAAAAATGCCGTAAATGTTAATCCTAATGACACAATTGAACTTATTGGATGCACAAGATTGGTTAAAAAACCCTAATTCGACAAGAATAAGCCTAGGGAGACGAAAATGACCAAAATGTTAATCCAATGACACAAATGAACTTATTGGATGCACAAGATTGGTTAAAAACCCTAATTGGACAAGAGTAAGCCCAGGCAGGACGAAAATGACCTAAATCTTAATTCAATGACACAAATGAACTTATTGGATTAACAAGATTGGTTAAAAAACCCTAATTGGACAAGAATAAGCCTATGGAGGACGAAAATGACCTAAATGTTAATCCAATGACACAAACACACCTATTGGATGCTCAAGATTGCTTAAAAACCCTAATTGAACAAGAATAACCCTATGGGGGAAGAAAATGACCTAAATGTTAATCCAGTGACACAAATGAACTTATTGGATGAACAAGGTTGTTTAAAAACCCTAATTGGACTAGAATGAGACTAGGGAGGACGTAAATGACCTAGATGTTAATCCGATAACACAAATGAACTTATTGGCGGCACAAGATTGGTTAAAAATCCCAATTGAACAAGAATAAGCATATGGGGGAAGAAAATGACCTAAATGTTAATCCAATGACACAAATGAACTTATTGGATGCACAAGATTGGTGAAAACACCTAATTGGACAAGATTAGGCCTAGGGAGTACGAAAATGACCTAAATGTTAATCCAATGACACAAATGAACTTATTGGATGCACAAGATTGGTTAAAAACCCTAATTGGACTAGAATAAGACTAGGGAGGACGAAAATGACCTCAATGTTAATCCGATGACACAAATGAACTTATTGGTGCACAAGATTGGTTAAAAAACCCTAATTGAACAAGAATAAGCTTATGGGGGAAGAAAATGACCAAAATGTTAATCCAATGACACAAATGAACTTATTGGATGCTCAAGATTGGTTAAAAAACCCTAATGGGACAAGAATAAGCCTAGGGAGGACGAAAATGACCAAAATGTTAATCCAATGACACGAAATGAACTTATTGGACGCACAAGATTAGTTAAAATCCCTAATTTGACTAAAATAAGCCTAGGGATGACGAAAATGACCTAAATGTTAATCCAATGACACAAATGAACTTGTTGGATACACAAGATTGGTTAAAAACCCAAATTTGACTAGAATAGGCCTAGGGAGGACGAAACAAAATGACCAAAATGTTAACCAATGACACAAACACACCTATTGGATTCACAAGATTGGTTAAATACCAAAATTGGACTAGAATAAGCCTAGGGACGATGAACATGCCGTAAATGTTAATCCTATGACACAATTGAACTTATTGGATGCACAACAGTAAGCCCAGGGAGGATGAAAATGACCTAAATATTAATCCATTGACACAAATGAATTTATTGGATACACAAGATTGGTTAAAAACGCTAATTGGATGTGAATAAGCCTAGGGAGGACGAAAATGACCTAAATGTTAATCCAATGACACAAACACACCTATTGTATGCTCAAGATTGGTTAAATACCCGAATTGGACTAGAATAACCCTAGCGATGCATAAGATTGGTTAAAAACCCTAATTGGACAAGAATAAGCCTAGTGAGGACGAAAATGACCTAAATGTTAATCCAATGACACAAATGAACTTATTGATGCACAAGATTGGTTAAAAACCCTAATTGGACAAGAGTAAGCCCAGGGAGGACGAAAATGATCTAAATGTTAATCCAATGACACAAATGAACTTATTGGATGCACAAGATTGGTTAATAGCCCTAATTTGACAAGAATAAGCCTAGGGAGGATGAAAATGACTTAAATGTTAATCCAATGACACAAATAAACTTATTGGATGCACATGATTAGTTAAAATACCTAATTGAACTATTATAAGTTTAGAGAGGACGAAAATGACCTAAATGTTAATCCAATGACACAAATGAACTTATTGGATACACAAGATTTGTTAGAAACCCAAATTGGACTAGAATAGGCCTAGGGATGACGAAAATGACCAAAATGTTAACGGAATGACACAAACACACCTATTGGATGCACAAGATTGATTAAATACCCGAATTGGACTAGAATAAGTCTTGGGACGACGAAAATGTCGTTAATGTTAATCGAATGACACAATTGAACTTATTGGATGCACAAGATTGGGTAAAAACCCTAATTGGACAAGAATAAGCCTAGGGAGGACGAAAATGACCTAAATGTTAATCCAATGACACAAACTCACCTATTGGATGCACAAGATTGGTGAAAAACCCTAATTGGACAAGAATAAGCCTAGGGAGGACGAAAATGACCTAAATGTTATTGGACTTAGTCCTCTTAATCCTGATTTTAACATAATTAACCAACATACAATGTTCATACATCATATGATAAATCTAACATTTTAACTGAGCAAGATTTCAGGAACAACAACTCAACCCTACATACTTGAGACAATTGCTTGGAACTCAAGAAATCAACAAAAGTTGAAAATCTACTGAGGAAATCGATTAGGCAATTGATTTCGTAAAAGGGTTGTAAGGAAATATGTAGTTTGTGGTTACACAATCGATTAGGCAATCGACTGGCACAATCAGTAATAAAAATTATGCAAGTCAGAGACTACCTGATTTGTATGCTAATCGATTGGCACATCGACTGTGCAAATCACAAAGTAAAAAACTGATTGAAACAAATCGATTGGGCAAGTCACAGGGACAATCCATTTACTAGGCTAATCGATTGCCAAATCGATTGCGTAAATAATATTTCAAAAGTAACATGACCTATGACAAACACAATCGATTGGACAATCTATTGTGAGAATTTCAATCATGATAATTTGGTATTAATCGATTAGGAAATCGATTGAGCTAAACCAACTGGTAAGAACTTTTCAGAAACATACTACCAAATCGATTGGCACTCCGATTAACATGAAATAAGCTAAGTTCTTATTTTAAACACAATCGATTGGCAAATCGATTGAAACAAATATTTGAAATCACAGGGAACTCTTAGTTTTGTGGCCAAATCGATTATGTGTATTTGTGAATCGATTATGAGACTTAGTGAATCGACTAAGTAATCGATTGGTGTGATTTTATTATTGGAACAAAACACCTGACATCGATTATGCAATCGATTCATATAAGTCTACACATAATTTTCTGAAAAGTGTATTAAAAGAATCGATTAGGAAATCGATTAGTTTATATACTTTCAAGATTCAAGAAAAACAAGACTTGCGATAATCGATTGGAAAATCGATTAAAGCCCATTTTATCACATTAATGAATCGATTGGTAAATCGATTTATCAGTTGTTTTTCAGAAACTATATAAACAGTTTTCAATTATTTTTCTCATTAACACTTAAACACTTGAATATACTTCAGAGCACTGAAGAACTCTTAAGAACCTTTTTGATAACATTCTGATATTGCTTTTTTCAGATCAAGACCAAAAGATTATTCATAATCAATAAGAGAGCTGAAAAAGAATTCTTGAGAGAAAAGACAATGATCTCACAAACACTCAAATGAACAACCAGATTATTGTGTGGGATACATTGATAGAGATTGAAGACAAACTCTGTACTTCTTTTATTTCTTTCTGTAACCAAAGTTTTGTAAAAAGAAACAACTGTGAAAATCCAGTATGAAAACTGGTGGCGATCTTCGTTGATGTAAAGATCATCAAGAAGGAGCTGGACTTGATCTTGTGTGAGATTCTGACTTAGATAGATAGGTTTCGAGGAAACTGGACAATCTGTAAACAAGTCTTAATTCTTTCTATTGAAGAAAAAGCTGAAATCCAGTTGGATTGTCAGGATTGGATGTAGGTTGTCATATTGACAACTGAACCAGGATAAACATTGGTGCATTCTATCCCTTATCTTTTTACTTTTATCTTGTATGCTATGTTATATTTCCGCTGTGTATAAATCTGAATAAATCTTGCATCGTATGATTATATGTTCGATCTTAATTATATGCTAGACGTATTCTGTTTTCTATATTGTTTTAATTTGTTAAAAACTGACATATTTTGTAATAACGAGGTCATAATAATCAACAATTGGCATCAGAGCCTGACTTTTTTAGAGGTAATAATCATAAAAGGAACATGGCCTCAGTTGATTTTCTAGGAGAAGGTGCTTCACTTGCAAGGCCCCCAGGCTTCAATGGAACCGCATACATGTATTGGAAACATAGGATACTGATATTTCTCGAAGCTAGTGGTATTGATATTCTAGATGCTGTTTGAAAATGGACCCTACATACCTAAAATTGCTGGAACTAATGATTCACTGATCCCTAAACCAAGAATGGTCCGAGGACGATAAAAAGAAGGTAGGATATAATGCTAAAGCAAAGAATATTATAACATCTGCTTTGTGTGCAGAAGAATTCTTCAGGGTATCAAACTGTAAATCAGCAAAGTAAATGTGGGACATTCTTCAGGAAACACATGAAGGCACCACAGACGTGAAAAGAGCTCGTGTAAATACACTCATGCATGAATACGAATTGTTTAGCATGAAGAAAGATGAATCAATAAGTGATCTACAGACTAGTTTTACACACATCATAAACAACCTTCATGCCCTGGGAAAACATGTGGAAAATGAACAGCAAATTGGAAAAATCATGAGGTGTTTAACAATAGAATGGCAGCCCAAAATAACTGCTATTGCTGAATCAAAAGATCTGGCAAAAATGACCATCGCAACACTGTTTGGAAAGCTCAGGGAGCACGAAATGGAGTTGCATAGACTAGATGAGTCAGAGGAAGATAGTAGGAAAAAGAAAGGACTGTCTTTGAAAGCCCAAACGCATTAATCAAAAACTGAACAAGACAGTTGCTCAGATGAATCAAGCAGTGAGACTGATGAAGTGCTTGAGATTGGTTTACTTGTCAAAAAGTTTAAGAAATTTCTGAAAAAGAAAGACAACAAATTCAGAAAGCCATCCAGTTCTAAAACTAGTGACAACAAGACAATCACCTGTTATGAGTGTGGTAAAACAGGTCACATAAAGTCTGAGTGTTACAAGTTGCAGAACAAAAATAGAGCTACAAAAACTAAAGGCAAGGAACCAGCCACCAAAACCAGAAAAGCATATGTTGCATGGAATGACAACGAAGAATCCTCTGCCTCTTCAGATGAAGAAGAAGCAAATCTATGTGTTATGGCAAATACCGACTCAGAATCAGAAAATGAGGTTAGTTCACAATCTAATCCATCTTATGATGAGCTACAAGAAGCTTTCAATGAACTGCATAATGAGTATGTGAATTCTATTAAACAGTTGATAAGTACAAAGAAAATGCTTGAGCAAATGAAAAATGATCATAAGAAAATTGAGGATTTGTATGAACAACTGAAAAAGGATTCACATGACAAATCTGCAAGATGCATTGAACTTGAAAAAAATGTTGCATCATTAAAATCTGATTTATTGAAGTTTGCTAGTAGTGAAGATAAACTGAATGTCATACTTAGCAATCAAAGACATGTTAATGAAAAATCTGGTTTAGGATATAAACCCAATATGCATGTTAAAAGAATAACACTAGATATGGTATTGGTTATGTGCAAACCAGAAATGTCAAACATAGTCAGAAATCTGCTATTTCAAGGAATATGTATGACATCTTTACTAAACCAAACAAACATTCACCCTTTGATGGTACATGTCACTTCTGTTGCAGAAAGGGACATTTTGTTTCAAATTGCGAATTTAAAAAACTAGCAAATAGAGGATGGAAGCAAGTTTGGATAACAAAGAAACCAATTTTTGACACTAACCTTCCAGGACCAAATTTTAATTGGGGACCTAAAATAAAATTCTGATTGTGTGTTGCAGGTGTGCTTGACATCCTCTAAGCATTCTTGGTATTTAGATAGCGGATGCTCAAAGCACATGACAGGAGACAAATCCAAATTCATGTCCTTGACATTAAAGGAAGGAGGTTTTGTCAAATATGGTGACAACAATAGAGGAAATATTATTGGAATTGGTGACATAGGCAATGAGTCAACTGCAGTAATCAAAAATGTCTTGTATGTAGAAGGGCTAAAACACAATCTGCTGAGTATAAGCCAGCTATGTGATAAAGGCTTCCAGGTAAGTTTTTCATCACAATCTTGTATTATTGAGCATAAAGATGACAAACACATAAAGTTAGTTGGTGATAGAATTAATAACATTTATATGTTAGATTTTAATTCTTTGCCAAGTACTATATGTTGTTTGTTATCTAATTCAGATGAGACTTGGTTATGGCATAAACGTATAACGCATATTCATATAGATTATTTGAATAGATTGGTTAGAAAACAGCAAGTTATAGGTCTCCCTAACAAGAAGTTTACTAAGGATAGACTTTGTGACTCCTGTGAGAGAAGCAAACTAGTTAAAACTTCTTTTCCCTCTATAGATATGGTCAAAACCAATAGGGTTTTGCAGTTAAGACACATGGACCTTTTTGGTCCTGCTCAAGTGAAGAGCTTTGGAGGTAACCTTTATGGATATGTGTTGGTAGATGACTATTCCAGGTTCACATGGACATATTTTCTGGCTCACAAGAGTGAGGCATTCTCAACTTTTAAAAAATTTGCTACTTTGGTTCAAAATGAGAATGACCAGAAAATTGTATCAATTAAAAGTGATCATGGAGGTGAATTCGAAAATGATTCTTTTCAAACTTACTGTGAACAACATGGAATAAACCACATATATTCAGCCCCTAGGACACCACAGCAAAATGGGTAGTGGAGAGGAAAAATAGATCCTTAGAGGAGTTAGCTAGGACTATGCTTAAGGACTCTAACCTACCTAAGTACTTTTGGGCAGATGCAATTAGTACAGCCACTCATGTTGTCAATAGAGTTCTCATAAGGCCCCTGCTTAGAAAAACCCCCTATGAGCTGTACAAGGGTAGAAAAACCAAACCTTTCCTACTTTAGAATCTTTGGTTGTAAGTGCTTTGTGTTGAACAATGGCAAAGAACACCTAGGAAAGTTTGACCCTAAGGCAGATGAAGTTATTTTTCTAGGATACTCTCAAACCAGTAAGGCCTATAGAATCTACAACAAAAGAACAAAGACCATAGAAGAGTCAGTTCATTAAAGTTTGATGAATTATTTGCAGAAAACTTGAACAAAATACTCCTATGGTTGATGACTTTTGGATGAAGTTGTAGAGTATGAACCATTAGAACAAACTATAGCTGTTCCTCCAACTAGAACTGACTGTATATAGCCCATAAGGACTGGTGATTTACCTAAGGGATGGAAGTTCAACAGAAACCACCCCATAGATAACATTATAGGGGATATCTGTAAAGGTGTTGCAACTAGGAAGAACCTTAGACAGTTCTGTAACTTTACACAGCCTTTGTGTCTCAGATTGAACCTAAGAACATTAAGGAAGCCCTGTTAGATAGTGAGTGGATACTTGCTATGCAAGAGGAGTTAAACCAGTTTGAGAGAAACAAGGTGTGGAGTCTAGTACCTAAACCAGAAGGTAAGCACATCATAGGAACAAGATGGGTTTAGATGAAAATGGAGTTATAACCAGAAACAAAGCTAGGCTAGTAGCCAAGGGTTATAGTCAAGAGGAAGGAATAGATTTTGATGAAACCTATGCCCCTGTAGCTAGGTTAGAAGCCATTAAAATTTACTTGCTTATGCATGTATAATGGACTTTAATCTTTATCAAATGGATGTGAAAAGCGCCTTTCTCAATGGTGACCTTCAAGAGGAAGTTTTTGTTAGCCAAACACTTGGTTTTGAAAATCCTGATTTTCCTAATCATGTGTACAAGCTATCAAAGGCCCTCTATGGGTTGAAACAAGCTCCAAGAGCTTGGTATGAGAAGCTCAACAATTTCCTCATTCAACAAAACTTTTTAAGAGGAAATGTTGACAAGACCCTTTTCACAAAGACTACTGGAAATGATATCTTGCTGGTCCAAGTGTATGTTGATGACATAATATTTGGATCTACAAACAATAAGTTGTGGAAAGATTTTGAAAATTTAATGAAAGGTAAATTTGAAATGTCAATGATGGGTGAACTGTCATATTTCTTGGGATTTCAAATTAACCAAAGCAAGCAAGGCATTTTCATTAGTCAAACTAAATACTGTAATGATTTGATAAGAAATTTAGTTTTGAAAACCTTAAGTCCATTGATACTCCCATGAGTCAAGGAAATTACTTAGGCAGAGATGAGAAAGGTAAACCTGTAGATGTTACTAGATTTCGGGGTATGATAGGATCATTGCTCTATCTTACAGCAAGCAGGCCTGACATCATGTTCAGTGTTTGTATGTGTGCAAGATACCAATCAATCCTAAGGAGTCTCACCTTAGTGCACTTAAGAGGATTTTCAGATATCTAGTAGGAACTAAGAGTCTAGGCTGGTGTATCCTAAGGGATCAACCTGTACTTTAGTTGGTTACTCAGATTCAGACTTTGCCGGATGCAAACTAGACAGGAAAAGCACTTCTGGAACTTGTCATTTACTTGGAAGCTCCCTTGTGTCGTGTGTTTAGCAAGAACAGACTAGCATTGCTCTATCAACTGCTGAAGCTGAATACATTGCAGCTGGGAGCTGCTGTGCTCAGATTCTTTGGATGAAACAACACTTATTGGATTTTGGTGTTGACTTGGGACAGTACATATTATGTGTGATAACACAAGTGCAATAAGCATTACTAAGAATCCAGTGATGCATTACAGGACAAGCACATTGAAGTAAGACATCATTTTATAAGGGATCACTTTCAAAATGGGATCATTAAGCTTGAATATGTTAACACAGCTGAACAGTTGGCTGACATATTTACCAAAGCATTACCAAGAGAAAGTTTCCTGCATATAAGGATGAAACTAGGGATCATTGATCCTAGTGAGGTCTGATCTTTGAACCCTTTCACAGGACACTTCTGGTGCTTGCAGTGTTTTCCAGTTAAATCGATTACCAGCATGGTACATAGTTTACAAATCGATTTGGGAATCGATTGGGTTGGCCCCAGACTTCAAATTTCAGAAAAAAATTTTTAACCTTGCCCGAGCGTCGATTTGGAAATCGACTAGTACACCTTTCAACCTTTAAATACATCGATTAAGTAAATCTGGAAATCGATTTGGGAATCGATTTACGATATGACCGTTGTGACTCTCCTTTAATAGCCTTTGAATGCAATAATTACTAAATCGATTGAGATTACCCAACAACGGTAACATAATCGATTGGGTAATCGATTGACGCATCTGAGGGTTTAAAAAGGAACAGTTACCAATCGATTTCTTCACTTTACATCTCCAGATTTCTCAAATTTTCTCTGCTTCATCTCTCTACTCTGTTTCTGCAATCGTTCTTGATTTACTATCTACATTCAAACACACTTCAACTGACACTTATGGCACGTGTTAAGCAAACTCAAACACGAACTCCCTCACCATCATCTTCATCAAGTGGGCGAACCCCTTCACCTCCACCTACGTTGACTAAAAGGGTTCCCATTCCCACTCATAAGATTCTTGCCAAGGATAAAGGCAAGGCACCTGCTGTTAATCAAGAGAAAACCAAGAAGAGAAAGGTTACATGGTATTTGGATAAGACCTCAGCCTACTGTTGAACCAGCACAACCTCAACCACAACCTCAGCCTCAACCAGCTACTGAATCAGCCCCTCCTGAGTTTGTCGCAAAGATAATGGAATTCATAGAAGCTCAGATGGCACACAATGCCAAGATGCTAGAATCTCAGTCCAGAATGGAAGAAAATTTGAGGACTCTCCAGGCATCCATGAATTCAGTTGTTCAGGATGTTGCTGCAATTCAAGCGCATTTAGGCATAAAGCTATCATTTGAAGATATAGCGGACATCGGTCGGCAAGCAACAGAGGAACCAAACCCAACTCCCCTAGATCGTTCTGCAACTCACGTTGAGGAGACACCTGCTGAGGGTAATACAGCGGTCTCTGCCTCTCCCTTAGATAATAGTGAGGACTAGCCCAGTTTAGGAGATTAGGTGTTTAGGCTATGTGTTGTGTTGTAATGACTTGTTGTATTCTTTTCTTCTATATATAATGCGTTAGCACGTTTATTCCATTACTCTCTGATATCAATTGCCATAATCTGTTTAATCTGCTTATTGGTTGCTCTGATACACTGTTTTTCTGACATCATTTTTCAACCCGCAGTGCTTATGTTTACTAACATAGGGAGGAGGAAAATTTCTTTTCTGCCTTTTTGCCTTAACTGACAAAGGGGAGAGAAATTATTAACTTGTACTTATACTGCTGCATATTTTGATACTCTGATGACTGATAATGACTTATTAAAATGACTGTTAAATAGCATGTGTACTTATGCTCTGATGTTATGATATTCTGATATTATGATCTGACAATGGTACATATGATGCTATGAAAATATATCTGTTGTTAATATTATATCTTGAAATGCTCAACTCAAGTTAAAATTGTATGCTTGTCACTTATGCAAAAAGGGGGAGATTGTTGGACTTTAGTCCTCTTAATCCTGATTTTGACATAATTAACAAACATACAATGTTCATACATCATATGATAAATCTAACATTTTAACTGAGCAAGATTTCAGGAACAACAACTCAACCCTACATACTTGAGACAATTGCTTGGAACTCAAGAAATCAACAAAAGTTGAAAATCTACTGAGGAAATCGATTAGGCAATCGATTTCGTAAAAGGGTTGTAAGGAAATATGTAGTTTGTGGTTACACAATCGATTAGACAATCGACTGGCACAATCAGTAATAAAAATTGTGCAAGTGAGAGACTACCTGATTGTATGCTAATCGATTGGCACATCGACTGTGCAAATCACAAAGTAAAAACTGATTGAAACAAATCGATTGGAAATCGATTGGGCAAGTCACAAGGACAATCCATTTACTAGGCTAATCGATTGCCAAATCGATTGCGTAAATAATATTTCAAAAGTAACATGACCTGTGACAAACACAATCATTGGACAATCTATTGTGAGAATTTCAATTATGATAAGTTTGGTATCAATCGATTAGGAAATCGATTGAGCTAAACCAACTGGTAAGAACTTTTCAGAATTATACTACCAAATCGATTGGCACTTCGATTAACATGGAATAAGCTAAGTTCCTGTTTTCAACATAATCGATTGGCAAATCGATTGAAACAAATATTTGAAATCACAGGGAACTCTTAGTTTGTGGCCAAATCGATTATGTGTATTTGTGAATCGATTATGAGACTTAGTGAATCGACTAAGTAATCGATTGGTGTGATTTTATTATTGGAACAAAACACCTGACAGCGATTATGCAATCGATTCATATAAGTCTACACATAATTTTCTGAAAAGTGTATTAAAAGAATCGATTAGGAAATCGATTAGTTTATATACTTTCAAGATTCAAGAAAAACAAGACTTGCGATAATCGATTGGCAAATCGATTAAAGCCCGTTTTATCACATTAATGAATCGATTGGTTAATCGATTTATCATTTGTTTTTCAGAAACTATATAAACAGTTTTCAATCATTTTTCTCATTAACACTTAAACACTTGAATATACTTCAGAGCACTGAAGAACTCTTAAGAACCTTTTTGATAACATTCTGATATTGCTTTTTTCAGATCAATACCAAAAGATTATTCATAACCAATAAGAGAGCTGAAAAAGAATTCTTGAGAGAAAAGACAATGATCTCACAAACACTCAAATGAACAACCCAGATTATTGTGTGAGATACATTGATAGAGATTGAAGACAAACTCTGTACTTCTTTTATTACTTTCTGTAAACAAAGTTTTGTAAAAAAAACAACTGTGAAAAATCCAGGGGTTAAGCAATAGGAAAGATTCTGAGTTAGATAGATAGGTTTCGAGGAAACTGGACAATCTGTAAACAAGTCTCAATTCTTTCTGTTGGATTTTGATCCTTTGATTCCTAATTTTGACATAATTAACAATTCAACAATGTTCATACAATACATGATAAATCTAATATTTGAATTGAGCAAGATTTCAGGAACAACAATCAAATCCTACACACTTGGAATATATTGCTTGGAACACAAGAAATCAACAAAAGTTGATTTTTGACTGAAGCAAATCGATTGGGAAATCGATTTCATAACAAGGGTGTAAGGAAACACAACTGTTTGTGTTGGTATAATCGATTGGGCAATCGACTGACTAAATTAGAAATGAAAATTGCACAAGTCAGTAGCACCTCAGTTTTGAGGGTAATCGATTGAAAAATCGATTATACATTTCACAAAGTAAACCTGATTGAAATCAATCGATTGGCAAATCGATTGGACAAGTCACAGTGATACCCCAGTTTTAAGGGTAATCGATTGGCAAATCGATTGCTTAAATATCACTTGCAAAATAACTTTTTCCTGTGACATACAAATCGATTGGACAATCTATGTTGTAAAAATTTCAATCAAGTTAAATTTGGTTGCAATCGATTGGGAAATCGATTGAACTAAATCCCAGGAAAGAACGTTTTCAGACAAATACATACAAATCGATTGGCAAGTCGATTAACATCAAAATAGCTGAGTCACTGACTTAGACACAATCGATTGGCAAATCGATTGACAGAATTTTTGAAAACCCAGTGAACTCTGAGCTTGTGACCAAATCGATTTTAAGTATTTGTTAATCGATTATGAAGACTTAATAAATGGATTACGAAATCGATTGATATGTGTTTCAGTTTGAACATAACATCTGCAATCGATTACGAAATCGATGCATATCAGTCTTAACATAATCACTGAAAAATGTTGTTTAAAGAATCGATTGGTAAATCGATTGGCTTATATAGTTTCAAGATTCAAGAAAAAAAAGACACACGATAATCGATTGGCAAATCGATTAGACTGGATTTATCACTTTAAGAAATCGATTGGTAAATCGATTGATTAACATGTTTTTCAGAAACTATATAAACTGTCTTCAATCATTCTTTCAATAACAATCTGAAATATACTTTGAATATTCTTGATATAAAAAAGAACTCTCAATAACATTTGGTTAATACACTGAGATTACTTTTTCAGATCATAACAAAAGAGATTATCAACAATCAATGAGATAGCTGGAAAAGTGATCTTGAAAGACAAGGGTTCTCATGAACAATCTTTGAATATCCAGAATTGAAAGAAATTCACATTGACCAAGATTGAAGACTACTTTTTGTTCTTCCTTTAATCTGTTTGTAATAATTCTTTGAAACAAAAACGAAAGCGAGAAAAGCCAGCTAGAAACTGGTGGCTACTTTCTTGGGTGAGGGTGCTCAACAAGAAAGAGTCGTACTTTGATTCTGTGTTAGATTGTTGAGTATCTACAAGGATCAGAGGGTGATCAATAGGAAAGAGATCATTAAGATAGATAGGTTTCGGGGAGGAAACTGGACAATCTGTAATTGATTCTTTCTATTGGAGAAGAAAATCTGAAATCCGTTTGGATTGTCAGGACTGGATGTAGGTTGTCAAGTTGACAACTGAACCAGTATAAATTCTTGGTGCAATCTTCTCTAACCCAAAACTCCTTTGATTTACTATATTGCCATATCTGTATATGTGATTAAAATTAGATGCATGTTAAACATATTCTGTAATAAGTAACATTGTTTAATCTGATAATTTGACTTGTATGCATCTTGATTAATCTCATATCAATCTAATAAAACTTGCTAATCTTGTATGCCACAATTTAAATTCCGCTGTGTGTATGAAAATGATTTAATTTCTTTAAGAACGATACATTCTGATATATTTCGATGCACGAGATCATACATACGAACACTTATTGAAGAAAAAGCTGAAAAGCCAGTTGGATTGTCAGGACTGGATGTAAATGTCATATTGACAACTGAACCAGGATGAACTTATTGCATTCTATCCCTTATCTGGTTACTTTTATCTTGTATGCTAAAGTTATATTTCTAGGTGTATAACGAATAATGCATCGTATGATTGTATGTTTGATCTTAATTGTATGCTAGACGTATTCTGTTGCACTATATTGTTTTTAATTTCTTAAAAGACTGACATATTCTGTAATAAGGAGGACGATAATGACAACAAATGTTAATCCAATGACACAAATGAACTTATTGGATCCACAAGATAAGTTAAAAACCCTAATTGGACTAAAATAAGCCTAGGGAGGACGAAAATGACCTAAATGTTTCATCCATTGACACAAATGAACTTATTGAATGCACAAGATTGGTTAAAAACCCTAATTGGACAAGAATAAGCCTAGGGAGGACGAAAATGACCTAAATGTTAATCCAATGACACAAACACACTTATTGGATGCACAAGATTGGTTAAATACCCTAATTGGACAAGAATAAGCCTAGGGAGGACGAAAATGACCTAAATGTTCATCCAATGACACAAATGAACTTATTGGGATGCACAAGATTGGTTAAAAACCCTAATTGGACAAGAATAAGCTCAGGAGGACGAAAATGACCTAAAATGTTAATCCAATGAACACAAATGAACTTATTGGATGCACAAGATTGGTTAAAAACCCTAATTGGACAAGAATAAGCCTAGGGAGGACGAAAATGACCTAAATGTTCATCCAATGACACAAATGAACATATTGGATGCACAAGATTGGTTAAAAACCCTAATTGGACAAGAATAAGCCTAGGGAGGACGAAAATGACCTAAATGTTCATCCAATGACACAAACACACCTATTGGATGCACAAGATTGGTTAAAAAACCCTAATTGGACAAGAATAAGCCTAGGGAGGACGAAAATGACCTAAATGTTCATCCAATGACACAAATGAACTTATTGGATGCACAAGATTGGTTAAAAAACCTAATTGGACAAGAATAAGCCTAGGGAGGACGAAAATGACCTAAATGTTCATCCAATGACACAAATGAACTTATTGGATGCACAAGATTGGTTAAAAAACCCTAATTGGACAAGAATAAGCCTAGGGAGGACGAAAATGACCTAAATGTTAATCCAATGACACAAATGAACTTATTGGATGCACAAGATTGGTTAAAAACCCTAATTGGGACAAGAATAAGCCTAGGGAGGACGAAAATGACCTAAATGTTAATCCAATGACACAAATGAACTTATTGGATGCACAAGATTGGTTAAAAACCCTAATTTGGACAAGAATAAGCCTAGGGAGGACGAAATGACCTAAATGTTCATCCAATGACACAAATGAACTTATTGGATGCACAAGATTGGTTAAAAACCCTAATTGGACAAGAATAAGCCTAGGGAGGACGAAAATGACCTAAATGTTCATCCAATGACACAAATGAACTTATTGGATGCACAAGATTGGTTAAAAACCCTAATTGGACAAGAATAAGTCTAGGGAGGACGAAAATGACCTAAATGTTCATCCAATGACACAAATGAACTATTGGATGCACAAGATTGGTTAAAAACCCTAATTGGACAAGAATAAGCCTAGGAGGACGAAAATGACCTAAATGTTCATCCAATGACACAAATGAACTTATTGGATGCACAAGATTGGTTAAAAACCCTAATTGGACAAGAATAAGCCTAGGGAGGACGAAAATGACCTAAATGTTCATCCAATGACACAAATGACCTATTGGATGCACAAGATTGGTTAAAAACCCTAATTGGACAAGAATAAGCTATGAGAGGACGAAAAAATCCTAAATGTTCATCCAATGACACAAATGAACTTATTGGATGCACAAGATTGGTTAAAAACCTAAATGGGACAAGAATAAGCCTAGGGAGGACGAAAAATGACCTAAATGTTAATCCAATGACACAAATGAACTTATTGGATGCACAAGATTGGTTAAAAACCCTAATTGGACAAGAATAAGCCTAGGGAGGACGAAAATGACCTAAATGTTCATCCAATGACACAAAACACACTATTGGATGCACAAGATTGGTTAAAAAACCCTAATTGGACAAGAATAAGCCTAGGGAGGACGAAAATGACCTAAATGTTAATCCAATGACACAAATGAACTTATTGGATGCACAAGATTGGTTAAAAAACCCTAATTGGACAAGAATAAGCCTAGGGAGGACGAAAATGACCTAAATGTTCATCCAATGACACAAATGAACTTATTGGATGCACAAGATTGGTTAAAAACCCTAATTGGACAAGAATAAGCCTAGGGAGGACGAAAATGACCTAAATGTTCATCCAATGACACAAACACACCTATTGGATGCACAAGATTGGTTAAAAACCCTAATTGGACAAGAATAAGCCTAGGGAGGACGAAAATGACCTAAATGTTAATCCAATGACACAAATGAACTTATTGGATGCACAAGATTGGTTAAAAACCCTAATTGGACAAGAATAAGCCTAGGAGGACGAAAAATGACCTAAATGTTCATCCAATGACACAAAATGAACTTATTGGATGCACAAGATTGGTTAAAAACCCTAATTGGACAAGAATAAGCCTAGGGAGGACGAAAATGACCTAAATGTTCATCCAATGACACAAATGAACTTATTGGATGCACAAGATTGGTTAAAAACCCTAATTGGACAAGAATAAGCCTAGGGAGGACGAAAATGACCTAAATGTTCATCCAATGACACAAATGAACTTATTGGATGCACAAGATGGGTTAAAAACCCTAATTGGACAAGAATAAGCCTAGGGAGGACGAAAATGACCTAAATGTTCATCCAATGACACAAAAATGAACTTATTGGATGCACAAGATTGGTTAAAAACCCCTAATTGGACAAGAATAAGCCTAGGGAGGACGAAAATGACCTAAATGTTCATCCAATGACACAAATGAACTTATTGGATGCACAAGATTGGTTAAAAACCCTAATTGGACAAGAATAAGCCTAGGGAGGACGAAAATGACCTAAATGTTCATCCAATGACACAAATGACACTTATTGGATGCACAAGATTGGTTAAAAACCCTAATTGGACAAGAATAAGCCTAGGGAGGACGAAAATGACCTAAATGTTCATCCAATGACACAAATGAACTTATTGGATGCACAAGATTGGTTAAAAACCCTAAATTGGACAAGAATAAGCCTAGGGGAGGACGAAAATGACCTAAATGTTCATCCAATGACACAAATGAACCTTATTGGATGCACAAGATTGGTTAAAAACCCTAATTGGACAAGAATAAGCCTAGGGAGGACGAAAATGACCTAAATGTTAATCCAATGACACAAATTGAACTTATTGGATGCACAAGATTGGTTAAAAACCCTAATTGGACAAGAATAAGCCTAGGGAGGACGAAAATGACCTAAATGTTCATCCAATGACACAAATGAACTTATTGGATGCACAAGATTGGTTAAAAACCCTAATTGGACAAGAATAAGCCTAGGGAGGACGAAAATGACCTAAATGTTCATCCAATGACACAAATGAACTTATTGGATGCACAAGATTGGTTAAAACACCCTAATTGGACAAGAATAAGCCTAGGGAGGACGAAAATGACCTAAATGTTCATCCAATGACACAAATGAACTTATTGGATGCACAAGATTGGTTAAAAACCCTAATTGGACAAGAATAAGCCTAGGGAGGACGAAATGACCTAAATGTTCATCCAATGACACAAATGAACTTATTGGATGCACAAGATTGGTTAAAAACCTAATTGGACAAGAATAAGCCTGGGAGGACGAAAATGACCTAAATGTTCATCCAATGACACAAATGAACTTATTGGATGCACAAGATTGGTTAAAAACCCTAATTGGACAAGAATAAGCCTAGGGAGGACGAAAATGACCTAAATGTTCATCCAATGACACAAATGACTTATTGGATGCACAAGATTGGTTAAAAACCCTAATTGGACAAGAATAAGCCTAGGGAGGACGAAATGACCTAAATGTTAATCCAATGACACAAATGAACTTATTGGATGCACAAGATTGGTTAAAAACCCTAATTGGACAAGAATAAGCCTAGGGAGGACGAAAATGACCTAAATGTTAATCCAATGACACAAATGAACTATTGGATGCACAAGATTGGTTAAAAACCCTAATTGGACAAGAATAAGCCTAGGGAGGACGAAAATGACCTAAATGTTCATCCAATGACACAAATGAACTTATTGGATGCACAAGATTGGTTAAAAACCCTAATTGGACAAGATAAGCCTAGGGAGGACGAAAATGACCTAAATGTTCATCCAATGACACAAATGAACTTATTGGATGCACAAGATTGGTTAAAAACCCTAATTGGACAAGAATAAGCCTAGGGAGGACGAAAATGACCTAAATGTTCATCCAATGACACAAAACAAACTTATTGGATGCACAAGATTGGTTAAAAACCCTAATTGGACAAGAATAAGCCTAGGGAGGACGAAAATGACCTAAATGTTAATCCAATGACACAAATGAACTTATTGGATGCACAAGATTGGTTAAAAACCCTAATTGGACAAGAATAAGCCTAGGGAGGACGAAAATGACCTAAATGTTCATCCAATGACACAAATGAACTTATTGGATGCACAAGATTGGTTAAAAACCCTAATTGGACAAGAATAAGCCTAGGGAGGACGAAAATGACCTAAATGTTCATCCAATGACACAAATGAACTTATTGGATGCACAAGATTGGTTAAAAACCCTAATTGGACAAGAATAAGTCTAGGGAGGACGAAAATGACCTAAATGTTCATCCAATGACACAAATGACACTATTTGGATGCACAAGATTGGTTAAAAACCCTAATTGGACAAGATAAAGCTAGGGAGGACGAAAATGACCTAATGACCTAAATGTTCATTGGTTAAAAACCCCTAATTGGACAAGAATAAGCCTAGGGAGGACGAAAATGACCTAAATGTTCATCCAATGACACAAACAACTATTGGATGCACAAGATTGGTTAAAAACCCTAATTGGACAAGAATAAGCCTAGGGAGGACGAAAATGACCTAAATGTTCATCCAATGACACAATGAACTTATTGGATGCACAAGATTGGTTAAAAACCCTAATTGGACAAGAATAAGCCTAGGGAGGAGGACGAAAATGACCTAAATGTTCATCCAATGACACAAATGAACTTATTGGATGCACAAGATTGGTTAAAAACCCTAATTGACAAGAATAAGCCTAGGGAGGACGAAAATGACCTAAATGTTCATCCAATGACACAAATGACACTTATTGGATGCACAAGATTGGTTAAAAACCCTAATTGGACAAGAATAAGCCTAGGGAGGACGAAAATGACCTAAATGTTCATCCAATGACACAAATGAACTTATTGGATGCACAAGATTGGTTAAAAAAACTAAATTGTTCAGAATCCAATGACACAAAATGACCTAAATGTTCATCCAATGACACAAATGAACTTATTGGATGCACAAGATTGGTTAAAAACCCTAATTGGACAAGAATAAGCCTAGGGAGGACGAAAATGACCTAAATGTTCATCCAATGACACAAATGAACTTATTGGATGCACAAGATTGGTTAAAAACCTAATTGGACAAGAATAAGCCTAGGGAGGACGAAAATGACCTAAATGTTCATCCAATGACACAAATGAACTTATTGGATGCACAAGATTGGTTAAAACCCTAATTGGACAAGAATAAGCCTAGGGAGGACGAAAATGACCTAAATGTTCATCCAATGACACAAATGAACTTATTGGATGCACAAGATTGGTTAAAAACCTAATTGGACAAGAATAAGCCTAGGGAGGACGAAAATGACCTAAATGTTCATCCAATGACACAAATGAACTTATTGGATGCACAAGATTGGTTAAAAACCCTAATTGGGACAAGAATAAGCCTAGGGAGGACGAAAATGACCTAAATGTTCATCCAATGACACAAATGAACTTATTGGATGCACAAGATTGGTTAAAAACCCTAATTGGACAAGAATAAGCCTAGTAAATGAAAAATGACCTAAATGTTCATCCAATGACACAAATGAACTTATTGGATGCACAAGATGGTTTAAACATCCCTAATTGGACAAGAATAAAAAACCTAATTGAGGACGAAAATGACCTAAAAATGACCTAAATGTTCATCCATGACACAAAATGAACTTATTGGATGCACAAGATTGGTTAAAAATTCTAATTGGACAAGAATAAGCCTAGGGAGGACGAAAATGACCTAAATGTTCATCCAATGACAAAATGAACTTAATGCACAAGATTGGTTAAAACTGTAACACCCTAATTTCAAAGGGACGGTGTATTTTTTTTAAAAATGACCTAAATAACAGATGACACAAATAAACTAATGGGATGGACAAGATTGGTTATGTCATCCTAATTGACAAGAAAAAGTTTCTCAGGGATGACGAAAATACCTAAATGTTCAAAAGTGGTAATGACACCCAATGATAACTTGTTGGATGCACAAGATTGGTTAATATACATAATTGGACAAGAAACGTAAGCCAAGAAAGGTGACGAAATTCCCTAAATGTTCATCCTAATGACATTCAAAATAACTTATAGCTGCACAGATGAGTTATCTCCAATTGGACAAGAGATCTCCTAACATAGCTCCAGAAAATGACATAAATGTTCCCATCCAATGACACAAATACACTTATTGTCTGGCACTCATCTGAGGGCAAAGTCCCTATTTTCCACATAGTGTTGTAGGGTACCAACCAAAATTAAACAGTTAACACATAATATTAAGTTTTAAATGCATAAAAATAACCTTTCAACTAAGCATGCACCTTAAAAGGATTTCCATATGACTAAATTTCATGTAGCACTTGCCAATAAAAATGAAAATCAAAATAAGGTTGAATGCAACAAGTAATACATAACTAACCAAGACATTGATAAGTCAATTGAGCAAAGTTATCTAACTCAAAATAAGAATTTCTACTAAGCCAATAGATTTCCAAATCGACTTTCTGAAGGATTTAGTGAAATTTAAAACTCTGCTCAATTCAATCGATGGGAAATCGATTGAATAGATGATGATTGTGCTCCGGTAATTAATGCCAATCGATTTCAAAATCGATTTTGTCAGTTTTGTTGTGTTCCTGTCTTTCTGCCAATCGATTTCCAAATGGATTTCTTAAAAGGTTTTGAAAAACATATTTATACAATTGATTGACAAATCGATTATGTCAAATTAGCGAAGTCCCTGTATCTACTCATCCAATCGATTGGGAAATCGATTTCCGCTGATGTTCTTCAAAAATACATAAAACTAAACTCAATCACATTCATAACACAATTCCACATCTTAACACTTAGCAAGTCCACACGATCACCACGACAAATTGAGTTTCGAATAGTTTTACACCCATCACTCTTACACACAATAATTTCATAACACTTAGCAATTTTAAACACAATTGACCAACGACAACTCAAATTCAAAGATACTCAATCATAAACTTGGATCAACACGACTCGCGTGCCAAGCACCCTAATTGCATGCGTATATGCCAAATGCATGGACTCAGAATTCCAAACCAGAACCATCCTCGAATTACCGTAAATCAATAATTGTAGCCTATCGAGGCCAAAAAACCCAATTACCGACGTGCTACGTATCACGGGTCAGCACGATTTACTAAAAAGCGTTCATAAAATGGACACAAATAACCATCAGGATTGGTCAGTACTGTTGTACCGAGCACACTATCACGGGTCAGCACGATTTTACTAAAAGAAAAAGCGTAAATGGTAAATGTACCGCCTAGGATACAACCAAAACCACTATTTACCGAGGGTGACACTATAAGGGTCAGCACAATTTATACCAAAACGTAATTGCTCGTAACGTACCGCCTATCACGGGTCAGTACTGTTAACCGAGGTAAGACGCTATCAGAAGGTCGAAAAATTTACCAAAATGAAATGCATGAGCATACACAGACTCCATCCACCACAATCGTTAAGAAAATGCAGATATTAAAATATTTCACTCATTTTTAATACTCATTTAACTTAAATATTTTCACAACAAACATTAAGCAAACAGAAATATTAAGAGATTCCCACATTCTTAATACTCTTTTTAACTTAACGATTTTTCCAAAAACAACATTAAGTAAACGAAGACATTAAGAGATTCCCCATTCTTATACTCATTTAACTTAAACAATTTTCCAAAACAACATTAAGTAAGCCGATATATTAAAAGATTCCCCTTTTTATAGACTCGTTTAAGCTCTAATGGTTTTCAGGACAACATTAAGTTAAACGTAGACATTAGGAGATTCCCCATTCTTAATAACTCGTTTAACTGTAATGGTTTTCAAGATTCCACACAAAACAAACCAAATTGCATTATCAGAAAACCACAGGAGGACGAAATGACCTTTAATCAATTCATTTCTCTCAAAAATATCCAACCATACACACAACAAATTTCCTCAAGATTAATTAAGAACACGTCGAATACGACGAACACTAATCAACACAATGACCACTCAAACACAACAGTTTTCATTTACTCAAAATCATACATATTGAGTTTAAATTCATTTTCCACGAAAATTCATAATTTAACCCAAACCTAACTCTAAAGATTTTACGATAAAGCCTTAGATTCATTTTCCATCCAAATCAATACTCAACACCCTAACACAAGTTCTCTTCCACACAACCACAGATAAGTCGCTAAATACAGTCTAGAAGTTTGGAAAGAAGCATGACCTTTACCGTATGCTGTTCACGTTATGCTTTCACGTTCGATTATTTACATCCACATTTAGAGATTCCTTAAAAATCTATTTCGCAACGTGCCTCCAAGATTGGTTCCTACACCGTAAATGTGGTAGTGAGCAAACTTTCCCTATATCTCTTCGCGAAATGAAGCTTAGAGATCTAGATGAAACGGGGATAAGTGTTTTTACGGTTTTGAAAATCCCTAACATGTTTTGCGTTCGTTTTCAAATCAAAGAAGAAGAGTGAAGTTTGTGAAATCTTGTCTATCACCCACAAGATTGGAAGAAAATGGAAGAATGGGGTCACGCCTAGGAAGAAGATGGATTGATTCTTTTCTTTTCTTCCCTTTTCCAGCCTTTCTTTTTTTCTTCCTTCTACAAGATTTCTTTCTTTTTCCTTCTCTTTTCCTCACATGAACATATATATGTATTATATATATATTTTGCTTTTAACAAATATCTCCAAATCTAGATATTTATTAAAATTACCATTTCACCCATACTAATTAAATTCCCGTAAACGATTCACGACACTTAATTTAAATTTATTTATCACAAATGATTTTTGAATCGGATCAAAAAGATTGGATTATATAAACCAAAATGACACAATAACTTTTGGAGACTAAAATGACCTAAATGTTCAAATCCAATACACACAAAAATACATATTGGATGCTTTAAAATTATGGGTTTACATTACCACCCCCACTAAAATTAGTTTCTCTCGAAAGATGCGTCGAAAATAACCTGGGTGTTGTTCCTCATTGACACATAACTCCGGTTCTTATTCGCATGCACAATAATTGGGTTTCCAAATCAACCTTTTGGACCAAGAATAAGCATGGGTCTCAATCGCTTAATAATGTTATCAATTCTCACAGGTGGTACTTATTGAATGCACAAGTTATCCTTTAGTTGGATTGTGTCTGGTTCGATCACATGAGATGGATCTGCAAGATATTTCATCAAATGTGACACATGAAAACGTTCATGAATAGATTGGATAGTATCGGAGGCAATGCAATCCGATAAGCAACAGACCTAATTGTGCAGAAATCTGATATGGTCAATGAATTTCGGAGTCAACTTCTTCGATTTCAAGGCTCTACCTACTCCAGTAGTGGGTGTGACTCTCAGAAATACATGGTCGCCTGTTCGATTCTAAAAGTCTGCGACGCTTGTCCGCGTAACTCTTCTGACAATCAACATAAGTCTTCATTTTCTCCTTGATCTTCTTTACTTTAGCTGTGGTCTGTTGCACCATCCTCCGGTCCGACAATCATATTTTCACCGTCCTAATACTAAACAAGGGCGTTTGACATTTTGCGCCATATAAAGCCTCATATGGTGCCATTCCAATACTTGCGTGGAAACTATTGTGTAGGTGAACTCAATCAACGGAAGTACATCATTCCAACTTTCTCATCCAATACACATGCTCTCATAGATCTTTGAGGGACTGATTTTTTCCTTTCAGTCTGTCCGTCCGTAGGGTGGACGGTAAGCTGAACACAATCGTAGTTTCGTTCCAACGCTTCGTGCAATGGTCCCCAAAAATGTGATGTGAACTTCGGATCACGGTCTGATACAATACTCGATGGCACTAAATGGTAATCTCGCAATTGAAGCAATGTAGATCTTTGTTAACTGATCTACCTTATAGGTGGTCTTTACTGGTGAAAAGTGTGCGGATTTAGTCAGTTGATCCACTATCACCCATATAGAATCATTCTTTCTTCCTTGTTTTTGGCAATCCAGTTATAAAATCCATTGGAAATGCTGTCCCACTTCCATTCAGGTATATCTAAAGGTTGCAACATCCCAGCAGGTCGGTGATGTTCCACCTTCGCTTTATTGACAAGTTAGACAAGTTGATACATACTCCGCTACAATTTCTTCATTCCTGGCCACCAATAATGCTGTCTCAAATCCTGATACATCTTTGTTGCTCCAGGATGAATACTCAACTTGCTCTTATGAGCCTCTCTAAGATCGTTTTCCTAATATCTGTAATGTCCAAGACACAAATCCTACTGTTACATGCAAAATATTATCTGATCCAATCTTGAACTCAGTCGTCTACCCTTGCACTAGGTTCTAGATCACGGACAAAGTACAAATTACCGAAATGTTCATCCAATCACGTCAACACGATTTACTAAAAAGCGTAAAATCATTAACGTACCACCTATCATGAGTCAGTTATAAGTTTACCTTAGGTGAGAAATGACAGTCAACATTCTTTACTACAATAAAGCGTAAATCGTAAACGTATCCGCCTATCACAGGACAAAGTACTATTTACCGAGGTGCCACCTATCATTGGTCAACACAATTTACCAAAACGTAGGACGTAAACGTACCACCTATCATGGTCAGTATTGTTTAGCAAACAGCACCTATCACGGGTCAGCACAATTTACCAAAATGAAATGCATGATGCATACACAGACTCCATCCACCACAATCGTTAAGCAAATGTAGATATTAAAAGATTCTAATATTTTTAATACGAATTGAACTTAAATATTCACATGACACACATTAAGCAAACAGCAATGATATTGAAGCACAAGATTCTTAAAACTCATTTGAACAAGATTAAGCCAACATTAGGACGAAAAAAGACCTAAATGTTAAAATATCCCAATTACCACACACTAATCAACTTTATTGGATGCACAAGATTAAGTTCGTATGACCCCTAATTGGACAAGAAATACTCGTTTTACTCGGAAGGTTTCAAATTTACATCACAATGACACAAACACACCTATTGGAATGCACAAAAGATTGGTTAAACGAAAACCTAGTTCTCCAGAAAAGCCCTTACATACGAAAATGACACTACAATGTTCATCCATATTAATTACAACAACGTCGGATGACAATATTGATCAAAAACCCTAGATGGACAACAAGTTCTTGGAAGGACAAAAATGACCCTAAATTCATTTTCCAAGAAACATTCTATATAGGGATGCTACAAGATTGGTTACCCATAAAGCCTTAATTGAGCAAGAAATGCATCAATACTCAAAATGAACAAAGTTCTATCCACATAGACACAAATGACTTATTGGCATGCACAAGAGATTGGGTTAAAAGACCATAATTGGAGAGAATAATTCCTGGTATAGGACGAAAACGACCTAATGATCATCAATGAACACAACACAAATAACTTTGTTGATGCACAAGATTGATTGTAACAACCCTAATTTGACAAGAATAAGCCTAACAAGAGACGAAAATGAGAATCCTTGTCCATATCCAATGACCAAATCTTAAACTTATTGGATGCACAACTGATTGCCAAAAAACCTTAATTGGAGAAGAATAAGCCTATAGACGAAAAGCGTCACCTAAATGAAGATGAATACACAACTTATTAAACCACGAACATTTCTTTCTATTCGACAAGAATATTTCTAGGGAGGACGAAAATGACCTACTACCTAATTTATTCCAATGACACAAACACACTATTGGATGCACAAGATTGGTTATAAAACCCTATGGACAAGAATAAGTTAGAGGACGATGAAATGACACTATGTGCATTCATATGGCACAAACACACCTTATTGGATGCACAAGATTGGTTAAAACTTAATTGAAGTAGAATAAGCCTAGGGAATCTTTTTGACGAAAATGACTAAATATTCATCCAATGACAACAAAGCTGAACTATTGGATACACAAATTGGTTAAAAAAGTATTACTGGAAAAGAATAACCTAGGAAGGGACGAATCACCTAATGTCATCCAATGACACAAATGTTGATTGATGATACACAAATAGGGCTAATTGGACAATGGAATAAGCCTAAGAGAGGGACGAAATGAATTGAAATGTTTCATCCCGATGACACAAATGAACTTATTGGATGCACAAGATAGGTTAAAAACTCTAAATGGACAAGAATAGAATAGCCAGGGAGGATTGAAATTTCCTAAATGTTCATCCAATGTTACAAATGAACTTATTGGATGTAGAAGATTGGTTAAAAACCTTAATGGACAAGAAAAAGCTTAGGGAGGACGAAAATGACCTAAATGGTAATCCTAATGACACAAATGAATTTATGGATGCACAAAGATTGGTTAAAAACCTAATTGGCACTAGAAATTAAGCATGAGGAGGACGAAAATGACCTAAATGTTAATCCAATGACACACCACACACGTATTGGTGCACAAGATTGGTTAAAAACTCCTAATTGTGAGTAGATATAGTCATAGGGAGGACGAGTACGACCTAAATGTTATCCAATGACACACAAAGAACTTATTGGATGCACC
>PGWS01037183.1:0-21721 GCA_002896235.1 Cicer reticulatum | reverse complement strand
GGATTAATATTTTGGTCATCTTCGTCCTTCCTAGGCTTATTCTAGTCCGTTAGGGTTTTCAACCTATCTTGTGCAACAAATAGGTGTGTTTGTGACACTGGATTAACATTTGGGTCATTTTTCGTCCTACGTTGGCTTAATCTAGTCCAATTATGATTTTTAGCCAATCTTGTGGATCTTTACTCGTGTTTGAGTCATTGGATTAACATTTAGGTAATATTTGTCCTCCCTAGACTTATTCTTGTCCCTTTAGGGTTTTAACCAATCTTGTCCACCCAATTAGTTCATTTGTGTCCAATGGATTAACATTTAGGTCATTTGGTCTTCCGTTGGCTTCTTCTAGAACGAATAGGGTTTTTAACCTATCTTGTGCAACCCATAGGTGTGTTTGTGTCATTCGATTAACCTTTAGGTCATTTTTGTCCTCCCAAGGCTTATTCTAGTCCAATTATGATTTTTTAACCAATCTTTTGGATCAAATACGTGTGTTGAGCCATTGGATTTAACATTTAGGTTATTTTTGTCCTCCCTTGACTTATTCCTAGGCCTTTTAGGGTTTTTACCAATCTTGTGCGTCCAAAAAGTTCATTTGTGTCATTGGAATAACATTTAGATCATTTTTGTCCTCCCTAGGCTTATTCTAGTACAATCACTACGCGAAAAACGCATTTTACAGCGGTTTTTTTAAGCCATTTACAGCGCTTTTTCAAAAAAATAAGCGCTGTGGAATCGAGCGTGTAAAATGATACAACAGCGCTTTTAAAAAAAGCGCTATAAAACATGTAAATATAACGCGCGCTTGTTCATGTAAATTTTACAGCGCTTCTTCAAAACGCGCTGTCATATGCACCCGATAATATGAGTTATGGGTCTGCTTTAGAGCGCTTTTTAACACAAGCGCTGTAAAATTGCACACCCATAATTTTCATATTATGGGTCTGCATTTGCAGCGCTTTCTCAAGAAAGTACTGTAAATTGCCCACCCATAATTCCATATATGGTGTGCATTTTACACGCTTTCTCAAGAAAGCGCTGTAAAATGCCCACCCATATTTCATATTATGGTTTGCATTTTACAACCTTTCTCAAAAAAGCGCTGTAAAATGCCCACCCATTAATTTCATATTAGGTGTGGCATACAGCGCTTTGTTGTACATTTTAAATGGCACCATTAAAGCGCTTTACAACAAATTTTACAGCGCTTTTTAAAAAACGCTGTAAAATGTGTGTGTGTGTGTGTTTTTTTTTTTTAAACGCTGTAATTAATTATTTTGAAATGAAAAGCGCTTTTTAGCTTTTTATGGCATTTTTTTTAAAAAAGCGCTGTCTTTTATCTTTGTATCCAAAATTATTTTGATCCAAAATCACTTCACAATCAGTGCACACAACAACAAAACATATTCAAATACCATAAGCAGTTCACACAATCAGTAGAACATAAATCAGAACTCTGTAACTTTATTAACATATATGTAACTCTGTAACTCTGTAATTTACAACCTAATTAACTACATTCAGATACATATATACAACCTAATTAACTACATTCAGATACGTATATATATATAACCTAATTTACAACCTAAACTACATTCAGATCCATATGCATGTTCATATATTGTGTCCTATGATCGTTTACATATAATAACTAACAGAATATACATTATATGCACTAGCTACCATATAATATTCAGATCTCTTGCCCAGCAGCAAGCTATTTTCCCGGAAAATCAAATAATTTGCATGTCAAGCACATACTCACACCAGTCTTCCTTTAATTCCATCAGATCTTCCTCAGAATTGATGGACTGAAATTGTCAAAGTACTGCAATATAAAAATTGAACATATTATTAAGTTAGTATCAAATATATAGATAATTTATATATGAAAATCATATAATGCAATTACCGTACTGTTTCTGGGATAATAGTTTTATTTTTCTCAACAATCTCCTTCATGAATCTCAATACGTAGTACCCACACTCGATGTTATTTTGTTTGACGAGGGCACTTTATTGGGATCCATGTAATGTTATTAGACTTCTGCTTCGACACTTTAGCACCTCTTTGAGCTCGTAAACTTTAAAGGCACTATCGAATGAATAAATGTGATTATTAGAGCATGAACAAAACACATTATATATATATTATATATATATATATATAATATATATATATATATATGTAAGAAATAATGAATATTACTTATGTGTCGAGCATAGTCTTTATTTCGGGGTGATTGCTTTAATTGCCACCTGCACGGGATCCAAATAGTATATAACTTCAGAGACCGCATTGATTGCAAATAGCACCCAATGTGCCCTACAACAACAAAAAAATTGGTTAAGCAATTTTGTTTATACACAACTAATAAATTAAATTCTCATCAATTAAAAAAGATAAAAATTACGTACCCTGAATTATATGGTGCCAAGAACAATTTATCACTTTCTATATTTCCTAAAAACATATCTACAATGTATTTTTTTACATTGTCTGGATCGAGTTTCCACATCGACATCTTATGCGGAGACAAGAATGAGTATTAATTTGACAATTTCCTCGTGCACACGACCTTCTCGTACAAAAACCTTCAATGAAAATTTTAAACTAGATTAATTACCAATACATTTAATTAATTACAAATAAATGCAATTAAAAGTATTTTTACCTTATGTACAAGCAGTAGCACTCAGCTCCTTATGTTCGAGAAGTTCGTACATGTGCTCCTTTTCGAGGTATTCAACATACTCATCTCCAAATATGTCTTTATTCATGTGTACGATGGCGAATCATTGCTGCTGCCCATGTTCCCTTTTATTTGGATGTGAAGACACGCCCCGTATTTACCAAGGCGTGGCTGAATTTTATTAGGAGCAGCAGCAGCGACCGGATTTTCCCCGATCCAGATTTTTGTTGCTGCAAGTTTGGCAGCTTTATTACCCTCCAGCCTTTGTAGTTTGGTAGCCCTATTAACCTCCAATTTTTGAGGTTTGCTGCCTTTTTTTGGCTGTAGGGGTGGTTTATTTATTTGGACCTACAAAAATGAGGTAAAATGTTAGTTTATTGAATCTGAAAAAATGACAAATCTTAGGCAATAAATGTGACAAACCTTTTTCGGGAGATGTAACTGATTTGTCTTTGGGAATCTTTTTTTGGACGGCAACAAGGTTTGTGGGCCATGCCACGTAACTACCAATAGTGTCGCATAAGAACTGCATATCTCCATCGTTGTCCGGTATGGGCAACGGTGCAGTTGGTTCGAAAGCAACAGTAGGCGATACTTTGACATGGCCCGCGGGGATCAGAATATTGTGCAATACTTCTCCCGAAGTATTGTACAATATTCCTTTTCCCACCTTTCGTTGAGTAGGCGAGGACAAGTATAGGACACATGTAGTGACACCCTACATCAATAGTTAAAACATAAGTACAATTAATATATAAGTTTGTTTAATACATAAGTAATTACATAAGCAAGTAAGTAGTAAGTAATTAATTACCTCGGGAATACTTTTCAAACCGACGTTGCAACTCCCGGTTTCACTATCCATTTTGTATTTCAGGTTGGAGCTGAACCGGAAGTTGCTTGTCTTTATTCGTATTCACCAAGAGTGCCACTTGCTCTGATAGGATTCTGAGCTTCTCTAATACTTCCTCGTTGGAAGGTTTTTGGCGCTTCTCTTGAGGAAAAAGCTTTGGGAGTTACGCCAAATCCTTTCCCCCTAACTCGACCGGAATACTCAGGGACATTAAACACTTTCCCAAGAATGTCCCTGCAAGTATCCTTGTTGCCCTCTTGAGTTTCAGAACTTTGTTCAATAATTTCCTAAAATACATGTAACATTAAAAAGATAAGTTCAATAGCAATTTTTAAATACAATATTAAAAAATATTAAAGTGATAATATACTTACACAAAGTTCTACAACTTTTTTGACATTTTCATTATCAACCACTCCTTCTTTTATTAACACGCGCTTACTTCCATAATATATGACGACCCAAGGGTTGATCGGCTTGGGTGTCTTTTCTCTATTCGTTAAAATCATAAACAAAATAATACAAATTAGTTACACACTATAGTTTATAATACAATTACTTCATTATATAAAAGTGATGTTTAATTACTTACAAGTTGTTGTTCAAGACGTGCATATCCCATACGTGATTTCTTGCATGGGTGTTTTGGGTTGCTTGCCCGTTCGCGATTTGCCTTACTAATATTCTATATAAAAAAAAAAATAGCAATTGTGTAAAAAGTTAAAATACGCTACGAATATGAATAATAAAACACAAATGCTAAATAAATTAATCACTTACGACAAACGCCGGGTCAGAACGTTTGGAAACAAATGCTCTCCATTCATCCTTTGATATATAATGTTGATATATTTTTGGAGGTTCAACATTTGTGTTTCCTTCTCTATCTTTTAGATAGAAATTTGAGAGATGGGATCTAAATCCACGATGGATCTTCCCAGCAACTCTCAAAACATACGACTTTCGTTCCTCATCAGAACAAAAGTTATCTACAATGAAAACAATTATAAGTAATGTATTTTATAGAAAAAAAATTATAAATGACAAAAGAGTAGATCAAAAAATTTACTTGAATGTCATTCCATATAATATCTTTGGCATCCTTCAACGCCTTATCTCTCCAGTTGTCTATTGTAATTGGGACATTTTGACGAACAACATCCCCAATATAGCTTACAAACATGGAAGCTGTTGGGGTCAACTGGCTGACCACTCTCGTTCCAGCCAACCTAATAAACTCATATAGTAAGTACATGCCCTAAACCCTAAAAAAAAGATAAAAATCACACAGCAAACAAAGTATAGTATACCTCAAATTTAATCCCACTACTCCTTGCTTTAATCACCTTTTGCATGATAGTTGCACCACGTTTGACTTCTTTTTCATAAGTCTTGGATGTGCCAACTTCTTCATTTTGAACTTCTATATCTTGTTTGTATCCATTTAGGATCATGCATTATTATAAACTGTTGGTATCTTTGGCCTCGTAATAAGCGGAATATATCAGAATGTATCAGTTCTTTATGAAATTAAATCAATTTCATACACACAGCGGAAATTAAATTTATGGCATACAAGATTAGCAAGTTTTATTAGATTGATATGAGATTAATCAAGATGCATACAAGTCAAATTATCAGATTAAACAATATTACTTATTACAGAATATGTTTAACATGCATCCAATTTTAATCACATATACAGATATATCAAGATAGTAAATCAAAGGAGATAAGGGTTAGAGAAGATTGCACCAAGGATTTATACTGGTTCAGTTGTCCACTTGACAACCTACATCCAGTCCTGCAAATCCAAACGGATTTCAGATTTTCTTCTCCAATAGAAAGAATCAATTACAGATTGTCCAGTTTCCTCCCCGAAACCTATCTATCTTAATGATCTCTTTCCTATTGATCACCCTCTGATCCTTGTAGATACTCGTCAATCTAACACAGAATCACAGTGCAACTCTTTCTTGTTGAGCACTCTCACCCAAGAAAGTAGCCACCAGTTTCTAGCTGGCTTTCTATCAACCCTTTGATCCTTGTAGACAATCGGCAGCCTAACACAAAATCAAAGTACGACTCTTTCTTGTTGAGACCTCTCACCCAAGAAAGTAGCCACCAGTTTCTAGCTGGCTTTCTATCAACCCTTTGATCCTTGTAGACAATCGGGAGCCTAACACAAAATCAAAGTACGACTCTTTCTTGTTGAGACCTCTCACCCAAGAAAGTAGCCACCAGTTTCTAGCTGGGTTTTTAGCGTTCGTTTCGTTTCAAAGTATTGTTACAGAATGAATAAAAGAAGTACAAAACAAAAGTCTTCAATCTTGATCAAAGTCTTCTCACGAATCTGGATATTCAATGATTGTTCATGAGGACAATGTCTTTTCTCTCAAGATTACTTTTTCTTTTCTTTCTCCCAATGAATATGGATGATCCTTTTTCTTGATCTGAAAAAGCAGTATCAGATTTGTTAACAAAGTGTATTTTGATCTGTAATCAAAGTTATCTTGAGTTCTTAGAAAAGTGAAACGTTATGATCAAAGTTCTTCTTAGAAAAAGATTGAAAGACAGTTTATATAGTTTCTGAAAAACAACTGCTAAATCGATTTCCCAATCGATGTATTAAAGTTAAAACACATGCTTAATCGATTTGCCAATCGATTTCGCGAGTCTTGTTTTTTTCTTTAATCTTGAAACTATATAAGCTAATCGATTTACCAATCGATTCTTTTAAAACCACTTTTCAGTAAAACATGTTCAGACTTGTTGGAATCGATTGCCTAATCGATTGCTGGAAAACTGTTTCAATAAAAGTAATTTCAATCGATTACTCAATCGATGTTCCAAATCTCAGAGTCGATGTACAAAAACACAGAGTCGATTTGGTCACAATCTCAGAGTTCACTGTGTTTTCAAAAAGTTTATTTCAATCGATTTGCCAATCGATTGTGTTCAAAACAGTGGCTCAGTTTTTTTGATGTCAATCGATTTGTCAATCGATTTGATTCAAAACAGTGACTCAGTTATTTGATGTCAATCGACTTGTCAATCGCTTTGGTAGCATGTTCCTGAAAAGTTCTTACCTGGTGTTTAGTTCAATCGATTTCCCAATCGATTGCAACCAAACTTTATCAGAATTGAAAATTTCAACAATAGATTGTCCAATCGATTGTATTTGTCACAGGTGAGGTCATTTTTCAAATGATACTTTGTCAATCGATTTGCCAATCGATTCCCTCAGCACTGGAGTGCCACTGTGACTTATCCAATCGATTTACCAATCGATGTGTTACCATCAGGTTTAATTTGTGAAATGTTCAATCGATTTCCCAATCGATTACTCTCCAAATCAGAGTGCTACTGACTTGTGCAGTTTTCATTTTTAATTAAGCTAATCGATTGCCTAATCGATTTCACATTTACAAACACTTAAGATTTCCTTACACCCTTGTTATGAAATCGATTTCCCAATCGATTTACATAGTCAGAATTCAACTTTTGTTGATTTCTTGTGTTCCAAGCAATTTGATCCAAGTGTGTAGGATTGGATTATGGTTCCTGAAATCTTGCTCAATTAAACTGTTAGATTTATCATATGATGTATGAATATTGTATGTTGTTAATTATGTCAAAATTAGGATTCAAAGGACTAAAGTCCAACAATCTCCCCCTTTTTGGCATAATTGACAATCATACAATTTTAACTTGAGCATATCAAACCATTTCAAAAATTCATACCAAAGAAAACAATTTATAGCATTAAATATGTACCAGATCAGAGCATCAGAGCATGTGTCAAATCAGCATGAGTATTATTACATTATTAAGTATCAGAGCAAAAAAACATCATCAGAACATCAGATTCTCCCCCTTAATAATGCAACAACAAGCATATTATCAAGTTATCAAGTTATAATTTTTCTCCCCCTTTGTCAATTAAGGCAAAAAGGCAGAAAACAATACCTCCCCCTATGTTAAAGAACATAAGCATAGGAATTGAAATCATATAACTTGTATATCAGATCAGAACAAAAAATATATCAGAGCAATTACTGAGCAAGTCAGTTGATTAAGATAACTGAATTTAAACAACATGTGCAGTGTATCAGATCAAACAAACAGATATGCAACAGATGTAGTATGGCAGTATTTATATGATAACAATTAATAAATTTGCTCATACATATATATTAGTAGCAAAATATAAAACAGCAAAGCAGCAAGACAAACAAAATAAGACATCACAAATAAGGAACTTGACCATCTAATCTCCTAAAGTGGGCTGGTTCTCACTATCATCTAGGGGAGAGGTAGAGACCGCTGTATTACCCTCAGCAGGTGTCTCCTCACCGTGAGTCGCAGACCGATCTAGAGGATCTGGCTGTGGTTCCTCAGTTGCTTGTCGACCAATATGCGCTATGTCTTCAAAAGATAGCTTGAGACCTAGGTGCGCTTGAATTGCAGCAACATCCTGAACAACTGATTTCAGGGATGTTTGGATAGATGTCAAAGTAGCTTCCATCCTTGCATTAGACTCTAGTATTTTGGCGTTGTGTTCCATCTGAGCTGCCATAAATTCCATCAGTTTTGCAACATATGCAGGAGTCTCAGCTGCTGATTCAGAGGCTTGTGGAGGAGTTGGTTCAACATTTGGCATTGGTCTAATCCAAATACTATCTACTTTCTTCAGTTTCATCTGATTCACAATTGCTTCGCCGAAGATGAGTGTTGTCTTTGCAGATTCTTCATTCAAAAACGATACCTTGAAGTGCTTGAGAACCTTTGTAACCAACTGCGGATAAGGCAACATGAGCTTACTGTGTGAAGCTTCTAACATGTGCCTTAGCACAATCCACGTCCAACTCATCTTAAGCTCCTTGGACAATCCCCATAACAGTATAATATCAAGCTTTTGAACAACCGCGTGATTTCCTGATCGAGGTACAAGCATTCTTGTTAATGTATACATGAGCATGCGTTGCTGTACCTTCATCTGACCAATTGGCAATGAGATGGTTTCCACAAAACCATCAATCATAATATCTTTCACTGCCGTGTGCCTGTCCAGCGATGCTTCCCATCCTTCGTCAGCTGCATCCGCATCAGAACTGCCGTCTATTGATGTTCCGTGAAATGGCAATCCTGTCAACTCAGCAAAATCTTCAAAAGACATTGATAACTTTTTACCTTTAACCTGAGTTTTGAACCCGTCATCAGTGAGCTTGAAGTTTGCGTAAAATTCCCGTATCAGTTTCGGATAGCTGTCCAAAGTAGATGAAAGAAAACCTTCAAGACCATGAAATCTCAGATGATCTTGGAATGTGAAGCCTTCTGTATCAAAGAAACCAAAATCCAGGGTTCTGCCTTCATGAATTTTCCGTTTAAGAAACTCTGCTGGAATGGTAACTTCTACATCCTTATCTTTAGGTGCTGGAGTTTTCTTAGCTAGGGGTGATGTAACCGGCTTCTTTTTCTTCTGAGCAATTTCTTTCATAGCATCTGCCAAAAGCTTCTCTGATGGTGGTTCCTTCCTTTTCTTAGATACTTCTTGATTCAGTGCAGGTTGCTTGCCCTTGTCCTTGGCAAGGATCTTATGCGTAGGAATAGAAATTCTCTTAGACACAGTAGGTGGCGGTGTAGGAGTACCACTTGTTGAAGATGATGAAGGTGAAGGAGTATGGGCTTGGGTCTGTTTCACTCGAGCCATGGTTGCAAATAGAAGAGATGAGTGAAGATAGAGTTCAGATTTAATGCAGATATCAGTTGCAGAGACAGAGGAAGAAGATGAAGCAGAGAAAGAAATATAGAAACCTGGACTTAAACAGTGAAGAAATCGATTTAGACCTGTTCCTTTTTAAACCTTTGAACAAGTAAATCGATTGCTCAATCGACTATGTTACCGTTTCTGGAAATCATCAATCGATTTGGTAATAATGACCCTCAACGGCTAGTGAGAAAATAGTCACAACGGTAATATTACCAATCGATGTCCAAATCGATTTCCCGTGTTACTTAATCGATTCCCAAATCGATTGTCTTAATGTTAAATGCTGCATTAGTCGATTTCCCAATCGACGCTCGGGATATTTAAGAAAACTTTCCTGAAATATTGAAATCCTGGGCTAAACCAATCGATTCCACAATCGATTCTTTAAACAAACAAAGAACAAACTCGAAATCGATTAATCAATCGATTTAAACAAAAAAAACTTCTGATTAACTGCCATTGACTCTTTTCCTCTGTCATCAATACAACTTGGTTGACCAATCTTTCTTCATTTAATCTTCATTTAATGTTAAAGACAAGATTCTCATACTTGTCTCATTTCACGTGTCTTGAGCATCCACTTTCAAATATCAATCTTGCTTGGTGGATGTCAAGTACACCTGCAAAAAAATAATTAATTTTTGGATCTAGGTACCCAATTCAGATTGGGTCCTGGGGGGTCAGTCTTAAACACAGATTCTTTTGCTATCCAAACTTGCTTCCATCCTCTATTGGCTAATTTTTTAAATTTGCAATTTGACACAAAATGTCCCTTTCTGCAACAGAAATGACATCTGCCATCAAAGGATGAATGTTTATTTGGTTTAGTAAAGATGTCATACATACTCTTAGCAATAGAAGATTTTTGACCATGTTTGACATTTCTGGTTTGCATATAACCAATACCAGATCTGTTTTTATTTTTTCTTTTGACATGCATATTTGGTGTATATCCTAAACCAGATTTTTCATGAACATGTCTTTGATTGCTAAGTATGACATTTAGCTTATCTTTACTATTTGCAAAATTTAATAAATCAGATTTTAATGATGCAACAGTATTTTCAAGTTCAATGCACTTTGCAGATTTTTCTTGTGAATCCTTTTTCAGTTGTTCACATAAATTTTCAATTTCTTTATGCTCAACATTCATTTGTTCAAGTATTTTCTTTGTGCTTAACAACTGTTTTATGGATTTCACATAGTCATCATGCAGTTCATTAAAAGCTTCTTGTAATTCATCATATGTTGGATTAAATTGCGAACTAACCTCACTGTCAGATTCTGAATTAGTGTGAGCCATGAGACATAAATTCACTTCTTCTTCATCCGAAGAGGCAGAGGACTCATCGTTATCGTTGTCACTCCATGCAATATATGCTCTTTTGGCTTTGTGAGCTCTATTCTTGTTCTGCAGTTTGTAGCATTCCGACTTTATGTGACCAATCTTACCACATTCATAGCATGTAACTGTCTTGATGTCACTAGTCTTAGAGCTGGATGGTTTTCTGAATTTGTTATCTTTCTTCTTCAGAAACTTCTTAAATTTCTTGACAAGTGATTCGATTTCAGTCTCTTCATTTTCACTGCTGGATCCATCTGAGTAGCTATCGGATTCAGGTTTAGATTGCTGGGTTTGTATTTTCAAGCATAATCCTTTCTTTTTCCTGCTTTCCATTTCTGATTCGTCCAGCCGATGTAATTCCATTTCATGTTCTCTTAGTTTACCAAACAAAGTTGCAGTCGTCATCTTTGCTAGATCTTTAGATTCTGCTATGGCTGTAATCTTTGGCTGCCATTCTCTGGTTAAACATCTCATAATCTTTCCAATCTGCTGTTCGTTATCCACATAGCTTTTCCTAGTGCATGAAGGTTGTTAACAATGTGTGTGAATCTGGTTTGCAAATCACTGATTGACTCTTCTTTCTTCATGCTAAATAATTCATATTCGTGCATGAGCGTATTCACGCGAGCTCTCTTAACATCAGTAGTTCCTTCGTGCGTTTCTTGAAGGATGTCCCACATCTCTTTTGCTGACTTGCAATTGGACACTCTAAAAAATTCTTCTGCACAAAGAGCAGATGTTATAATGTTCTTAGCCTTTGCATTATAACCTACCTTTTTCTTGTCATCATCTGACCAGTCGGCTCTAGGCTTGAGAATCATTGAGTCATTCGTTCCTGCAATCTTGGGAATATATGGACCGTTTTCAACAGCGTCAAGGATGTCTATGCCACTGGCTTCCAAGAAGATTAGCATCCGGTGCTTCCAGTACATATAAGCTGTTCCGTTGAAAGCTGGAGGTCTTGCTAACGATGCGCCTTCTCCCAGAAAATCGTTTGAGGCCATCCTTTTATGAGTGTTACCTCTCGAAAAGTTAAGCTCTGATACCAATTGTTGGTATCTTTGACCTCGTAATAAGCGGAATATATCAGAATGTATCAGTTCTTTATGAAATTAAATCAATTTCATACACACAGCGGAAATTAAATTGTGGCATACAAGATTAGCAAGTTTTATTAGATTGATATGAGATTAATCAAGATGCATACAAGTCAAATTATCAGATTAAACAATATTACTTATTACAGAATATGTTTAACATGCATCCAATTTTAATCACATATACAGATATATCAAGATAGTAAATCAAAGGAGATAAGGGTTAGAGAAGATTGCACCAAGGATTTATACTGGTTCAGTTGTCAACTTGACAACCTACATCCAGTCCTGAAAATCCAAACGGATTTCAGATTTTCTTCTTCAATAGAAAGAATCAATTACAGATTGTCCAGTTTCCTCCCCGAAACCTATCTATCTTAATGATCTCTTTCCTATTGATCACCCTCTGATCCTTGTAGATACTCGTCAATCTAACACAGAATCACAGTGCAACTCTTTCTTGTTGAGCACTCTGGAGACCCAAGAAAGTAGCACCAGTTTCTAGCAACCATCCTTGTAGAAAGTAGCCACCAGTTTCTAGCTGGCTTTCTATAGCTTTCAACCCTTTGATCCTTGTAGACAATCGGCAGCCTAACACAAAATCAAAGTACGACTCTTTCTTGTTGAGACCTCTCACCCAAGAAAGTAGCCACCAGTTTCTAGCTGGGTTTTTAACGTTCGTTTCGTTTCAAAGTATTGTTACAGAATGAATAAAAGAAGTACAAAACAAAAGTCTTCAATCTTGATCAAAGTCTTCTCACGAATCTGGATATTCAATGATTGTTCATGAGGACAATGTCTTTTCTCTCAAGATTACTTTTTCTTTTCTTTCTCCCAATGAATATGGATGATCCTTTATCTTGATCTGAAAAAGCAGTATCAGATTTGTTAACAAAGTGTATTTTGATCTGTAATCAAAGTTATCTTGAGTTCTTAGAAAAGTGAAACGTTATGATCAAAGTTCTTCTTAGAAAAAGATTGAAAGACAGTTTATATAGTTTCTGAAAAACAACTGCTAAATCGATTTCCCAATCGATGTATTAAAGTTAAAACACATGCTTAATCGATTTGCCAATCGATTTCGCGAGTCTTGTTTTTCTTTAATCTTGAAACTATATAAGCTAATCGATTTACCAATCGATTCTTTTAAAACCACTTTTCAGTAAAACATGTTCAGACTTGTTGGAATCGATTGCCTAATCGATTGCTGGAAAACTGTTTCAATAAAAGTAATTTCAATCGATTACTCAATCGATGTTCCAAATCTCAGAGTCGATGTACAAAAACACAGAGTCGATTTGGTCACAATCTCAGAGTTCACTGTGTTTTCAAAAAGTTTATTTCAATCGATTTGCCAATCGATTGTGTTCAAAACAGTGGCTCAGTTTTTTGATGTCAATCGATTTGTCAATCGATTTGATTCAAAACAGTGACTCAGTTATTTGATGTCAATCGACTTGTCAATCGCTTTGGTAGCATGTTCCTGAAAAGTTCTTACCTGGTGTTTAGTTCAATCGATTTCCCAATCGATTGCAACCAAACTTTATCAGAATTGAAAATTTCAACAATAGATTGTCCAATCGATTGTATTTGTCACAGGTGAGGTCATTTTTCAAATGATACTTTGTCAATCGATTTGCCAATCGATTCCCTCAGCACTGGAGTGCCACTGTGACTTATCCAATCGATTTACCAATCGATGTGTTACCATCAGGTTTAATTTGTGAAATGTTCAATCGATTTCCCAATCGATTACTCTCCAAATCAGAGTGCTACTGACTTGTGCAGTTTTCATTTTTAATTAAGCTAATCGATTGCCTAATCGATTTCACATTTACAAACACTTAAGATTTCCTTACACCCTTGTTATGAAATCGATTTCCCAATCGATTTACATAGTCAGAATTCAACTTTTGTTGATTTCTTGTGTTCCAAGCAATTTGATCCAAGTGTGTAGGATTGGATTATGGTTCCTGAAATCTTGCTCAATTAAACTGTTAGATTTATCATATGATGTATGAATATTGTATGTTGTTAATTATGTCAAAACTAGGATTCAAAGGACTAAAGTCCAACAATCTCCCCCTTTTTGGCATAATTGACAATCATACAATCTTTAGGTCATTTTCGTCCTCCCTAGGCTTATTCTAGTACAATTAGGGTTTTTAACCAATCTTGTGCATCCAATAGGTGTGTTTTGTGTCATTGGATTAACATTTAGGTCGTATTTTCGTCCTCCCTAAGCTTATTCTTGTCCAATTAGGGTTTTTAACCAATCTTGTGTATCCAATAAGTGTGTTTGTGTCATTGGATTAACATTTAGTCATTTTCGTCCACCCTAGGCTTATTCTTAATCCAATTAGGGTTTTTAACCAATCTTGTGCATCCAATAAGTTCATTTGTGTCATTCGAATTAACATTTTAGTCATTTTCGTCCTGTCTAGGCATATTCTAGTCCAATTAAGGTTTTTAACCAATCTTGTGCATCCAATAAGGTTCATGTTTGTGTCATTGGAATAACATTTAGGTCATTTTGTCCTCCCTAAGCTTATTCTAGTCAATTATGGTTTTTAACCAATCTTGTGCATCCAATAAGATCATTTGTGTCGTTGGATTAACATTTAGGTCATTTTCGTCTTCCCTAGGCTTTTTCTTGTATAATTAGGTCATAGGTTTAACCATTCTTGGTCATTTTCATTTGTGTCCTCCCATTAGACTTATTCTAGTCCTTTTCTTGGGTTTTTTTAACCAATCTTGTGCATCCAATAAATTCATTTGTGTCATTGGATTAACATTTAGGTCATTTTCGTCCTCCTAGGCTTATTCTTGTCCATTTAGGATTTTTAACCAATCTTGTGCATCCAATAGGTGTATTTGTGTCATAGGATTAACATTTAGTCATTTTCGTCCTCTCTCTAGTCTTATTCTTGTCCAATTAGGAATTTTAAACCAATCTTGTGCATGCAATAAGTTCATTTGTGTTGTTGGATTAACATTTAGGTCATTTTTGTCCTCTCTAGTCTTACACTAGACCATTAGGGTTTTTAACCAATCTTCTGCATCCAATAGGTGTGTTTGTGTCATTGGATGAACATTTAGGTCATTATCGTCCTCCCTAGGCTTATTCTTGTCCAATTAGGGTTTTTAACCAGTCTTGTGCATCCAATAAGTTCATTTGTGTCATTGGATTAACATTTAGGTCATTTTCGTCCTCCTAGGCTTATTCTTGTCCAATTAGGGTTTTTAACCAATCTTGTGCATCCAATAAGTGTGTTTTGTGTCATTGGATTAACATTTAGGTCATTTTCGTCCTCCCTAGGCTTATTCTAGTCCAATTAGGGTTTTAATCCAATCTTGTCCATCCAATAAGTTCATGTGTTTGTTTCATTGGTTTAACATTTAGTCATTTTCGTCCTCCCTAGGCTTATTCTTGTCCATTTACGTTTTTTAACCAATCTTGTGCATCCAATAAGTTCATTTGTGTCATTGGATTAACATTTAGGTCATTTTCGTCCTCCCTAGGCTTATTCTTGTCCAATTAGGGTTTTTAACCAATTATGTGCATCCAATAAGTTCATTTGTGTCATCGGATGAACATTTAGGTCATTTTTGTCCTCCCTAAGCTTATTCTTGTCCAATTAGGGTTTTTAACCAATCTTGTGCATCCAATACGTGTGTTTGTGTCAATGGATTAACATTTAGGTCATTTTCATCGTCCCTAGGCTTATTCTAGTCCATTAGGTTTTTAACCAATCTTGTGCATCAATAAGTTCATTTGTGTCATTGGATTAACATTTAGGTCATTTTCGTCCTCCTTAGGCTTATTCTAGTCCAATTAGAGTTTTTAACCATTCTTGTGCATTCAATAAGTGTGTTTGTGTCATTGGATTAACATTTAGTCATGGGCGTCCTCCTTAGGCTTATTCTTGTCCAATTAAGGTTTTTAACCAATCTTGTGCTCAAATAGGTGTGTTGTGTCATTGGAATAACATTTAGGTCATTTTCGTCATCCTTAAGCTTATTCTAGTTCGTTTTGTGGTTTTTAACCATTCTTGTGCATCCAATAAGTTCATTTGTGTCGTTGGATTAACGTTTAGGTAATTTTCTTCCTCCCTAGGCTTATTCTTGTCCGATTAGGGTTTTTAACCCAATCTTGTGCATTCAATACGTGTGTTTGTGTCATTGGTTTAACATTTAGGTCATTTTCATTCTCCCTAGGCTTATTGTAGTCCAATTAGGTTTTTAAACAATCTTGTGCATCCAATAAGTTCATTTGTATCATTGGATTGAACATTTAGGTCATTTTCGTCCTCCCTAGGCTTATTCTAGTACAATTAGGGTTTTTTAACCGATCTTTGTAACCAATAGGTGTGTTAGTGTCATTGCATTAACATTTAGGTCATTTTCGTCCCTCCCTAGGCTTATTCTAGTCCATTTAGGGTGTTTAACCAATCTTGTGCATCCAATACGTGTGTTTTGTGTCATTGGATTAACATTTAGGTTATTTTCGTGTCCTCTCTAATTTATTCTTGTCCAATTAGGGTTTTTAACCAATCTTGTGCATCCAATAAGTTCATTAGTATCTTTGGATTAACATTTAGATCATTTTCGTCCTCTCTAGGCATATTCTAGTCTGATTAGTGTTTTTTAACCAATCTAGTGCAACCAATACGTGTGTTTGTGTCATTGGATTAACATTTAAGTCAATTTCGTCCTTCCTAAACTTTATCTAGTCTATTTAGGGTTTTTAACAAATCTTGTGCATCCAATAAGTCTATTTAGCGTTTTTGAACAAATCTTGTGCATTCACTACGTGTGTTTTTTGTCTATGGGATTAATATTTAGTCATTTTCGTCTTCTCTAGGCTTATTCTAGTCCATTTAAGGTTTGTCACCAATCTTGTGCATCCAATAGGTTCATTTGTGTCATTGGAATAACATTTAGGTCATTTCGTCCTCCCTAAGCTTATTCTAGTCCAATTATGGTTTTTAAACCAATCTTGTGCATCCAATAAGTTCATTTGTGTCATTGGATTAACATTTAGGTCATTTTCGCCCTCCCTAGGCTTATTCTTGTCCAATTAGGGTTTTTTAACCATCTTGTGAATCCAATAAGTTCATTTGTGTCATTGAATTGAACATTTAGGTCATTTTCGTCCTCCCTAGGCTTATTCTAGTCCAATTAGGATTTTTAACCAATCTTGTGCATCCAATAAGGTGTGTTTGTGTCATTGGATGAACATTTAGGTCATTTTCATCCTCCCTAGGCTTATTCTTGTCCAATTAGGGTTTTTAACCAATCTTGTGCATCCAATAAGTTCATTTGTGTCATTGGATTAACATTTAGGTCATTTTCGTCCTCCCTAGGCTTATTCTTGTCCAATTAAGGTTTTTAACCAATCTTGTGCATCCAATAAGTTCATTTGTGTCTTTGGTTTAACATTTAGATCATTTTCGTCCTCCCTATGCTTATTCTAGTCCAATTACGAGTTTTGACCAATCTTGCATTGCAATAAGTGTGTTTGTGTCATTAGATTAACATTTAGGTCATTTTCGTCCTCTCCTAGGCTTATTCTTGTCCATTTAGGGTTTTTAACCAATCTTGTGCATCCAATAAGTTCATTGGTGTCATTGGATTAACATTTAGGTCATTTTCGTCCTCCCTAGGCTTATTCTTAGTCCATTTAGGGTTTTTTAACCAATCTTGTGCATCCAATAAGTTCATTTGTATCATTGGATTAACATTTTGGTCATTTTCGTCCTCCCTAGGCTTATTCTAGTACAATTAGGGTTTTTAACCAATCTTGTGCATCCACTACGTCTGTTTGTTTCATTGGATTAATATTTAGTCATTTTCGTCCTCTCTAGGCATATTCTAGTCCATTTAAGGTTTTGAACCAATCTTGTGCATCCAATAAGTGTTGTTTTGTGTCATTGGAATAACATTTAGGTCATTTTCGTCCTCCCTAGGCTTATTCTTGTCCAATTAGGGTTTTTAACCAATCTTCTGCATCCAATAAGTTCATTTGTGTCATTGGATTAACATTTAGGTCATTTCGTCATCCCTAGGCTTATTCTTGTACAATTAGGGATTTAAACCAATCTTGTGCAACCAATAGGTTCATTAGTGTCATTGTATTAACATTTTAGGATATTTTCGTCCTCCCAAAGCTTTTTTATTTGTCCATTTAAGGTTTTTAACCAATCTTGTGCATCGAATAAGTGTGTTTGTGTCATTGGATGAAACATTTAAGTCATTTTCGTCCTCCCTAGGCTTATTCTAGTCCAATGAGAGTTTTTAACCAATCTTGTGCATGAATAAGTTCATTTGTGTCTTTGGATTAACATTTAGGTCATTTTTCGTCTTCCCTAGGCTTATTTCTAGTCCAATTAGGGTTTTTAACCATTCTTGTGCATTCAATATGTGTGTTTGTGCCACTAGGATGAACATTTAGTCATTTTCGTCCTCCCTAGGCTTATTCTAATCAAATTAAGGTTTTTAACCAATCTTGTGCATCCAATAAGTTCATTTGTGTCATTGGATTAATATTTAGTCATTTTCGTCCCCCTCTAGGTTTATTCTTGTTCATTCAATGTTTTTAATCAATCTTGTGCAACCAATAGGTGAGTTTGTGTCATTGGAATAACATTTAGGTCATTTTCGTCCTCCCTAAGCTTATTCTAGTTCATTTATGGTTTTTAACCAATCTTGTGCATCAAATAAGTTCATTTGTGTCGTTGGATTAACATTTAGGTCATTTGCGACCCCCCTAGGCTTATTGTAGTCCAATTAGGTATTTAACTTAATCTTGTGCAACCAATAGGGTATTTAGAGGGTTATATTTTTTTTTGAAAAGAGATTAAAAAAAAACAGAGAATTAAATCAGGAAATGCCTTTGGATAAATAATTGATGTCATTATAATTTACAAGCAGCGGAAAAGTTTCTCCAATTATAAAATCCAAAACATTTGCACAACTACAAATGGTACATGGAACCCATTCAAGTAAAAGTCAACTGACAATATTAGTATAAGTACACAGTTTTCCAACTAAAAATACTCCAATCCAAAAAGGAGGACACCTAGTCCCAATACATCATCCTAATCTGATCATCCTACCAAAAAACTATACACCCTGAGTATCTCCACACGCCCCGTGAGATCCTCCTACGTAACTGCAGTCACGCATTCCCATCTCCATTCTCGTTCGTAGGTACGAACCGGTAGGACCGTCCTGGACTCTCATCTGAGGGCAAAGCCCAGATTTCCAACACAAATTGTAAAGGGTCACCAACCAAAAAAATAACAGTTAATCACATAGCAATTAAGATTTTAAATGCTCAAAATAACTTTTCAACTAAGCATGCACCTTAACAGGATTTTCAATATGCGAAAAGTTCATACAATACTTTGCCAATTAAAAATGAAAGTAAAATGAGGTTCTCAATCCCCTAATTATAACGTAACAAATCAAGACATGGATAGTTTCATGAGCAATCGATTGGGGTTAAAGGATTTTGATGAAGACCGAATCCTGGCTTGATCCAATCGATTGGGCAATCGATTGACAGGATGACTGAGCCCCTGACTTAATGCCAATCGATTTCCAAATCGATTTCCTAAAGGTTTTTAGTGAAATTTTGAACTCTGGCTTGATTCAATCGATTAGCAATCGATTGACAGGATAGCTGAGTCCCTGACTTAAGGGCAATCGATTTCCAAATCGATTTGGTCGAATATGGATGAGTCCCTGACTTAGGCTCAAATCGATTGGGCAAATCGATTTCGTAAATGATTTTCGAAAACTGATTACAAAATCGATTGGCTAATCGATTTTTTCCATTTTGGCCAAGTCCTGTTTACCATCCAATCGATTGGGAAATCATTTCCCTGATCACTTTTTTAAAAATTCATGAATTAAATCAAGTCATTCCTACTCAAGTTATAACTTAACACTTAGCAATTACTACTCGATTCTCACGGCAAATTTGGTCTCAATTAGTTTCTACAAACCATCACACTTACACACAATATCAACACATAACACTTAGCACTTTCAACGCAATTATCACAACGACTCAAATTCAAATCACTCGATCATAAACTTAAATCAAACACGACTCGCGTGCCAAGCACCCTAATGCAATGCGTATATGCCAAAATGCATGGACTCGGATTCCAAAACCAAAACCCTCCTCGAAGGGCGTAAATCATAATCGTACCGCCTATCGCAGGCCAAGTACCGATTACCAAGGTGCCACCTATCACGGGTCTGCACGATTTACTAAAAAGCGTAAACCATAAACGTACTGCCTATCACGGGGATCGTATCGTTTACAGAGGTGCCACCTATCCACGGGTCTGCACGGTTACTAAAATAACGTAAATTGTAAATGTACCGCCTATCACAGGCCAAAGTACTATTTACCAAGGTGCCACCTATCACGGGTCTGCACAATTTACAAAAAACGAAAACCATAAAACGTACTGCCTATCACGGGTCTGTACCGTTTATCGAGGTGCCACCTATCACGGGTCTGCACGGTTTCAAAAAACGTAAATCATAAACGTACCGCCTATGACAGGCCAAAGTACTATTTATCAAGTGTGTCACCTATCACGGTCTGCACGATTTACAAAAAGGATGAAATGCATGAACATATACGACTCCATTCACAACAGACGTTAAGCAAATGCAGATATTAAAAGATTTCCCCATTTTTAATACCCATTTAACTTAAACGACTTTCCAACAAACATTAGTAACCAAGACATTAAGAGATTCCCCATTCTTAACGCCCAGTTAACTTAAATGATTTTCAAACAACATTAAATAAATAAGTCATTAAGAGATTCCCATTCTTAATACTGATTTATCTTAATGATTTTCAAAACAAACGTTAAGTAAGCAGACATATCAAGAGATTCTCCATTCTTAATATACTTTTTGACTTAAACGATTTTCACACAAAATTTCAGTAAACAAGACATTAAGAGATTCCCCATTCTTAATACTCATTTACTGAAACGATTTTCAAAACGATAGTTAAGTAACCGAGACATTAAGAGATTCCCCATTCTCAACGCCCAGTTAACTTAAACATTTTCCTCAAACGCACATTAAGTAAACTGAGGTATTAAAAGATTCCCCATTTTTAATACTCGTTTAACTCTAATGGTTTTCAAATTCCACAGAAACAAACTCAAGCATACTCTCACATTCAAACCATATTTCACAACAAACACACCAATTAACAAACATCAAGTATGGACACGCCAATTACAACGAACACAGTTCAACACAACGTGACACCCAAATTGCATCAGACTTCATGTACTCATAGTCATACACAATGACCTCAAATTCGTTTACCACGAAAAACATTCATCAATATAAACAAAACCTAACTCTAAGGTTTTACCCGTAACGCATTAGATTCGTTTTTTACCAAATCGATACATTAAATCCTAGGCTTATTCTAGTCCATTAAGGTTTTAATCCAATCTTGTGGAACCAATACGTGTGTTTGTGTCATTGGATTAACATTTAAGTCATTTTCGTCCTCCGTAAACTTATTCTAGTCTATTTAGTGTTTTTAACCAATCTTGTGCATCCAATAAGTTCATTTGTATCATTGGATTAACATTTGGTCATATTTCGTCCTCCTTAGGCTGATTCTAGTCCAATTAGGGTTTTTGAAAAAATCTTTGTGCATTCGCTATTAGTGTTTGTTTAAATTGGTTTAAATATTTTGTCATTTCGTCCTCCCAGGCTTATTCTAGGCTTATTCAAGTCCATTGTATAACATTTAGGTCAATTTCGTCCTCCCTAAGCTTATTCTAGCTCGTTTATGTTTTTAAAACAAATCTTGTGCATCCAATAAGTTCATTTGTGTCGTTGGATTAACATTTAGGTCATTGCGTCCTCCCTAGGCTCCTTCTTGTCCAATTAGGGTTGTTAACA
>PGWS01037182.1:0-20684 GCA_002896235.1 Cicer reticulatum | reverse complement strand
AGGTCATATCTAGTCCATTTGTTTCTGAATCAATGTAGTTCGTCGATAAGTGCATAAGTGTTACTAGATTTTGATTTTTAGTTCATTATTTGTTGTGTTATGGTTCTTTCTGTCAATTTTTGTTGTTGTCCATTTTAGTTGTTAATCAATGTAGTTCAACCTATTAGATTGCGTTTTGTCACTTGATTTAGATTTTTGGGACGTTAAGTTTCATTGGTTTTAGATTTTAGGTTATTTTGGTTTTTGATATGTTTCTTTTGTCCATTTTAGTTCTTATTCATTGTAGTTCGTCCAAGAAGTTGAAAAGTCTCAATGCATTATATTCTAGGTCATTTTTCGTCTTTACTAGGTTAAGGGATTAGAGTTTAGTGTTTATGGTTTAAGGTTTAGGGTTAACGATTAAGGATCTAGGTCTATTATAGACCATTTTCTTTTCTTAATCTTAGTTCTTCGAATTAGTGCATATCTAACTGTTTTAGATTTTGGTTTATTTTGGTTTTTGATATGTTTTAGTTCATTTTCTTTCTTTACGGTTGTGTTCGTCCAGGTTTTAAAGGTTAATATTTTAGGTCATTCTGGTTTTAGGTTTAGGGATTAGGTCCAGTTTTAGGATTTAGGACTTCAGTAGTTGTTTTTAGGTTTTGATTTTAGGTTTTTGAGGTTTTAGGTTTTAGGTTTTAAGTTTAGGGTTTAGGTTTAGGCTTTAGTTGTTAGGTTCAATGGTTTAGGTTTTAGGGTTTAGGTTTTGGTTTTAGGTTTTAGGGTTTTAGGTTTTAGGTTTTAGGTTTTAGGTTTTAGGTTTAGGTTTTAGGTTCATTTTAGGTTTAGGTTTAGGTTTTAGGTTTTTAGGTTTTTAGGTTAGGTAGGTTTTAGGTTTTAGGTTTTTTAGGTTTTAGGTTTTAGGGTTTTAGGTTTTAGGTTTTAGGTTTTAGGTTTTAGGTTTAGGTTTTTAGGTTTTAGGTTTAGGTTTTAGGTTTTAGGTTTAGGTTTTAGGTTTTAGGTAGTAGGTTTTAGGTTTTAGGTTGTTAGGTTTTATAGGTTTTTAGGTTTTTAGGTTTTTATTTTTTAGGTTTTAAGGTTTTAGGTTTTAGGTTTTAGGTTTTAGGTTTAGGTTTTAGGTTTTAGGTTTTAGGTTTTAGGTTTTAGGTTTTAGGTTTTTAGGTTTTAGGTTTTAAGTTTTAGGTTTTAAGGATTTAGGTTTTAGGTAGGTTTTAGGTTTTAGTTTTTAGGTTTTTAGGTTTTAGGTTTTAGGTTTTAGGTTTTAGGTTTTAGTTCGTTTAGGTTTAAGGTTTTAGGTTTTAGGTTTTAGGTTTTCGTTAGGTTTTAGGTTTTAGGGTTTATGGGTTTAGGGTTTAGGGTTTAGGGTTCAGGGTTCAGGTCAAGGGTTTAGGGTTTAGGGTTAAGGTTTAGGGTTTAGGGATTTAGGTTTAGGGTTTAGGGTTTATGGTTTATGGTTTAGGGTTAAGGGTCTAGGTCATATCTAGTCCATTTTGTTTCTGAATCAATGTAGTTCGTCGAATAAGTGCATAAGTGTTACTAGATTTTGATTTTAGGTCATTATTTTTGTTGTGGTTATGTTTCTTTCTGTCGATTTTCTTTGTTGTCCATTTTTGTTGTTAATCAATGTAGTTCAACCTATTAGTGCAAAAGTGTCACTTGATTTAGATTTTAGGACGTTTTGGTTTTTTATATGTTTCTTTTTTTTTTTTCTGTTTTAGTTATTATTCATTTTAGGGTTTGGGATTTAGGGTTTAAGATTAAGGGTTACGGATCTAGGGTCTAGGTCTATTCTAGTTCATTTTGGTTCTTAATAAATGTAGTTCGTCGAATAAGTGTATAAGTCTCATTGGATTTAGATTTTAGGTTATTTTGGTTGTTGATATGTTTCTTTTTGTCCATTTTAGTTCTTATTCATTGTAGTTCGTCCAATAAGTTGAAAAGTCTCAATGCATTAATATTCTAGGTCATTTTTCGTCTTTTCTAGGTTAAGGGATTAGGGTTTAGTGTTTATGGTTTAGGGTTTAGGGTTTAGGGATTAGGGATTTAGGTTATTATATAGACCATTTTTCTTTTAGGTAATTTGTCGAATTAGTGCATCAATCTAACTGGTTTTAGATGTTAGTTATTTTGGTTTTTGATATGTTTCTTTTTGGTACAATTTCTTTCTTATTCATTGTAGTTCGTCCAATAAGTACAAAAGTCAAGGGTTTAATATTTTAGGTCATTTTTAGATTTTTTAGGTTTAGGGATTAGAGTCTAGGTTTTAGGATTTAGGACTTCAGTGTTTGGTTTTAGGATTTTGATTTTGGTTTTAGGGTTTAGGGTTTAGGTATAGGGTATAGGTATTAGGGTATAGTTTTAGGGTTTAGGGTTTGGGTTTAGGGTTTAGGGTTTAGGGTTTAGGGTTCAGGTTTCCGGGTTTATGGTTTAGGTTTTAGGGTTTAGGGTTAGGTTAGGGTTTAGGGTTTAGGTTTAGGGTTTAGGTTTAGGTTTTAGGTTTTGGTTTTAGGTTTTAGGTTTTAGGTTTTAGGTTTAGGTTTTATTTTTAGGTTTTAGTTTTATTGGTTTTTAGGTTTTAGGTTATTTTGGTTTAGGTTTAGGGTTTAGGTGTTTTAGGTTTTAGGTCCAGGTTTTAGGTTTAGGTTTTAGGTTAAGGTTGGTAGGTTTTAGTTTTTGAAGGTTTAGGTTTAGGTTTTAGGCATTAGGTTTAGGTTTTGAGGTTTTTAGGTCTTAGGTTTTAGGTTTTAGGTTTTAGGTTTTAGGTTTAGGGTTTTAGGTTTTAGGTTTGGTTAATAGGTTTTAGGTTTTAGGTTTTAGGTTCTAGGTTTTAGGTTAGTTCGGTTTTAGGTTTTAGGTTTATAAGGTTTAGGTTGTTAGGGTTTAAGGTTAGGGCAGGTTCTAACAGGGTTTAGGTTTAGGGTTTAGGTTTAGGGTTTAGGGTTTAGGGTTTAGGGTTAGGGTTTTAGGGTTAAGGGTCTAGGTCATATCTAGTCCATTTTGTTTCTGAATCAATGTAGTTCGTCGAATAAGTGCATAAGTGTTACTAGATTTTTATTTTAGGTCATTTTTTTTGTTGTTGTTATGTTTCTTTCTGTTGTCCTTTTTTTGTTGTTAATCAAATGTAGTTCAACCTATTAGTGCAAAAGTGTCACTTGATTTAGATTTTAGGACGTTTTGGTTTTTTATATGTAGTTTAGTTATTATTCATTTTAGGGTTTGGGATTTAGGGTTTAAGATTAGGGTTACGGGTCTAGGGTTTAGGTTATTTCTAGTTCATTTTGGTTCTTAATTAAATGTAGTTCGTCGAATAAGTGCATAAGTCTCATTGGATTTAGATTTTAGGTTATTTTGGTTTTTGATATGTTTCTTTTTTGTCCATTTTAGTTCTTATTTATTGTAGTTCGTCCAATAAGTTGAAAAGTGTCAATGCAGTAATATTCTAGGTCATTTTCGTCTTTTCTAGGTTAAGGGATTAGGGTTTAGTGTTTATGGTTTAAGGTTTAGGGTTAACGATTAAGGATCTAGGTCTATTATAGACCATTTTTCTTCTTAATCAATGTAATTTGTCGAATTAGTGCATCAATCTAACTGGTTTTAGATGTTTGTTATTTTGGTTTTTGATATGTTTCTTTTGGTACAATTTCTTTCTTATTCATTGTAGTTCGTCCAATAAGTACAAAAGTCAAAATGCATTAATATTTTAGGTCATTTTGGCATTTTTTAGGTTTAGGGATTAGAGTCTAGGGTTTAGGGTTTAGGGTTCAGGGTTCAGGGTTCAGGGTTCAGGGTTTAGGGTTTAGGGTTTAGGGTTTAGGGTTTAGGGTTTAGGGTTTAGGGTTTAGGGTTTAGGGTTTAGGGTTAAGGGTCTAGGTCATATCTAGTCCATTTTGTTTCTGAATCAATGTAGTTCGTCGAATAAGTGCATAAGTTTTACTAGATTTTGATTTTAGGTCATTTTTGTTGTTGTTGTTATGTTTCTTTCTGTCATTTTTTTTTGTTGTTGTTATGTTTCTTTCTGTCATTTTTTTTTTGTTGTTGTCCATTTTAGTTGTTAATCAATGTAGTTCAACCTATTAGTGCAAAAGTGTCACTTGATTTAGATTTTAGGACGTTTTGGTTTTTTATATGTTTCTTTTTTTCCGTTTTAGTTATTATTCATTTTAGGGTTTGGGATTTAGGGTTTAAGATTAAGGGTTAAGGGTCTAGGTCTATTCTAGTTCCTTTTGGTTCTTAATAATGTAGTTCATCGAATAAGTGCATAAGTCTCATTGGATTAAGATTTTAGGTTATTTTGGTTTTTGATATGTTTCTTTTTGTCCATTTTAGTTCTTATTTATTGTAGTTCGTCCAATAAGTTGAAAAGTCAAAATGCATTAATATTTTAGGTCATTTTCGTCTTTCATAGGTTTAAGGGATTAGAGTCTAGGTTTTAGGATTTAGGTCTTCAGTGTTTGTTTTAGGATTTTGGTTTTTGATTTTTGATTTTTGGTTTTAGGGTTTAGGGTTAGGGTTTACGGTTTAGGGTTTAGGGTTTAGGGTTCAGGGTTCAGGGTTCTAGGGTTTAGGGTTAAGGGTTAAGGGTTTAGGGTTTAGGGTTTAGGGTTTTTAATGTTTAGGGTTTAGGGTTTAGGGTTAAGGGTCTAGGTCATATCTAGTCCATTTTGTTTCTGAATCAATGTTGTTCGTCGAATAAGTGCATAAGTTTAACTAGATTTAGATTTTAGGTCATTATTTTTGTTGTGGTTATGTTTCTTTCTGTCAATTTTTGTTGTTGTCCATTTTAGTTTTAATCAATGTAGTTCAACCTATTAGTGGTTAAGTGTCACTTGATTTAGATTTTAGTTTTTTGGTTCTTAATAAATGTAGTTCGTCGAATTAGTGCATAAGTTTCATTGGATTTAGATTTTAGGTTATTTTGGTTTTTGATATGTTTCTTTTTGTCCATTTTAGTTCTTATTTATTGTAGTTCATCCAATAAGTTGAAAAGTTACAATGCATTAATATTCTAGGTCATTTTCTTCTTTCCTAGGTTAAGGGATTAGGGTTTAGTGTTTATGGTTTAAGGTTTAGGGTTAACGATTAAGGATCTAGGTCTATTATAGACCATTTTTCTTCTTAATCAATGTAATTTGTCGAATTAGTGCATCAATCTAACTGGTTTTAGATGTTTGTTATTTTGGTTTTTGATATGTTTCTTTTGGTTCAATTTCTTTCTTATTCATTGTAGTTCGTCCAATAAGTACAAAAGTCAAAATGCATTAATATTTTAGGTCATTTTGGCATTTTTTAGGTTTAGGGATTAGAGTCTAGGTTTTAGGATTTAGGACTTCAGTGTTTGGTTTCAGGATTTTGATTTTTGGTTTTTGGTTTTAGGGTTTAGGGTATAGGGTATAGGGTATAAGGTTTAGGGTTTTAGGGTTTAGGGTTCAGGGTTCAGGGTTTAGGGTTTAGGGTTTAGGGTTTAGGGTTTAGGGTTTTAGGTTTAGGGTTAAGGGTCTAGGTCATCATATCTAGTCCATTTTGTTTCTGAATCAAGTAGTTCGTCGAATAAGTGCATAAGTTTTACTATTTTGATTTTAGGTCATTTTTGATGTTGTAGGTTATGTTTCTTTCTGTCATTTTTTTTTTTTTTGTTGTTGTTATGTTTCTTTCTGTCATTGTCCATTTTAGTTGTTAATCAATGTAGTTCAACCTATTAGTGCAAAAGTGTCACTTGATTTAGATTTTAGGACGTTTTGGTTTTTTATATGTTCTCTTTTTTTTCAGTTTTAGTTTATTATTCATTTTAGGGTTTATGGATTTAGGGTTTAAGATTAAGGGTTAAGGGTCTAGCGTCTAGGTCTATTCTAGTTCATTTTCTTCTTAATAAATGTAGTTTCGTCGAATAAGTGCATAAGTCTCATTGGATTTTAGATTTTAGGTTATTTTGGTTTTTGATATGTTTCTTTTTGTCCATTTTAGTTCTTATTCATTGTAGTTCGTCCAATAAGTTGAAAAGTCAAAAATGCATTAATATTTTAGGTCATTTTCGTCTTTCATAGGTTAAGGGATTAGAGTCTAGGTTTTAGGATTTAGGTCTTCAGTGTTTGGTTTTAGGATTTTGGTTTTTGATTTTTGATTTTTTCACACTGGGTTTAGGGTTTATAGGGTTTAGGGTTTACGGGTTTAGGGTCTAGGGTTTAGGGTTTAGGGTTCAGGGTTTAGGGTTTTTTAAGGGTTTAGGGTTTAGTTTAGGGTTTAGGGTTTAGGGTTAAGGGTCTAGGTCATATCTAGTCCATTTTGTTTCTGAATCAATGTAGTTCGTCGAATAAGTGCATAAGTGTTACTAGATTTTGATTTTAGGTCATTATTTTTTGTTGTGGTTATGTTTCTTTCTGTCAATTTTTGTTGTTGTCCATTTTAGTTGTTAATCAATGTAGTTCAACCTATTAGTGTAAAAGTGTCACTTGATTTAGATTTTAGGACGTTTTGGTTCTTAATAAATGTAGTTCGTCGAATAACTGCATAAGTTTCATTGGATTTAGATTTTAGGTTATTTTGGTTTTTGATATGTTTCTTTTTGTCCATTTTAGTTCTTATTTATTGTAGTTCATCCAATAAGTTGAAAAGTTTCAATGCATTAATATTCTAGGTCATTTTCTTCTTTCCTAGGTTAAGGGATTAGGGTTTAGTGTTTATGGTTTAAGGTATAGGGTTAACGATTAAGGATCTAGGTCTATTATAGACCATTTTTCTTCTTAATCAATGTAATTTGTCGAATTAGTGCATCAATCTAATTGGTTTTAGATGTTTGTTAATTTGGTTTTTGATATGTTTCTTTTGGTACAATTTCTTTCTTATTCATTATAGTTCGTCCAATAAGTACAAAAGTCAAATGCATTAATATTTTAGGTTCATTTTGGCATTTTTTAGGTTTAGGGATTAGAGTCTAGGTTTTAGGATTTAGGACTTCAGTGTTTGGTTTTAGGATTTTGGTTTTTGGTTTTTGGTTTTTGAAATTTCGGGGAAGGTTTAGGGTATAGGTATAAGGTTTTAGGGTTAGGTTTAGGGTTTAGGGTTTAGGGTCAGTGTTTAGGGTTCATAAAGGGTTTTTTAGGGTTTAGGGTTTGGGTTTAGGGTTTAGGTCATTTAGGGTCAAGGGTTATATTTTTTCTAGGGGTTTAGGGTTTAGGGTTTAGGGTTTAGGTTTAGGGTTTAGGGTTTAGGGTAGTTTAAGGGTCTAGGTCATATCTAGTCCATTTTGTTTCTGAATCAATGTAGTTCGTCGAATAAGTGCATAAGTTTTACTAGATTTTGATTTTAGGTCATTTTTGTTGTTGTTGTTATGTTTCTTTCTGTCATTTTTTTTTTGTTGTTGTTATGTTTCTTTCTGTCAATTTTTGTTGTTGTCCATTTTAGTTGTCAATCAATGTAGTTCAACCTATTAGTGCAAAAGTGTCACTTGATTTAGATTTTAGGACGTTTTGGTTCTTAATAAATGTAGTTCGTCGAATAAGTGCATAAGTTTCATTGGATTTAGATTTTAGGTTATTTTGGTTTTTGATATGTTTCTTTTTGTCCATTTTAGTTCTTATTTATTGTAGTTCGTCCAATAAGTTGAAAAGTGTCAATGCATTAATATTCTAGGTCATTTTCGTCTTTCCTAGGTTAAGGGATTAGGGTTTAGTGTTTATGGTTTAAGGTTTAGGGTTAACGATTAAGGATATAGGTCTATTATAGACCATTTTTCTTCTTAATCAATGTAGTTTGTCGAATTAGTGCATCAATCTAACTGGTTTTAGAAGTTTGTTATTTTGGTTTTTGATATGTTTCTTTTGGTACAATTTCTTTCTTATTCATTGTAGTTCGTCCAATAAGTACAAAAGTCAAAATGCATTAATATTTTAGGTCATTTTGGCATTATTTAGGGTTTAGGGATTAGAGTCTAGGTTTTAGGATTTAGGACTTCAGTGTTTGGTTTTAGGATTTTGGTTTTTGGTTTTTTGGTTTTTAAAAGATTTTAGGGTTTAGGGTTTAGGGTATTAGGGTATAGGGTTAGGGTTGTCAGTATAGGGTAATAGGGTATATGGTTTAGGGTTTCAGGGTTTAAGGGTTTAGGTATAGGTAGTCATTTTGTCATTTCTGAATAGGTTATAGTTTAGGGTATGAGCAATATAGTGTTAAGGTAGATTTTGATTAATGGGTTAGGTATTAGGGTTTATGGTTCAGGGTTTTTGGGTTTAGGGTTTCCATTTTAGGGTTTTCAGGTTTTAGGGTTTAGGGTTTATCGTGAGTTGTCAGCAACGATTTCGGGTTATTGATTTAAGGATCTAGGTCATATCTAGTCCATTTTGTTTCTGTATCAATGTAGTTCGTCGAATAAGTGCATAAGTTTTACTAGATTTTGATTTTAGGTCATTTTTGTTGTTGTTGTTATGTTTCTTTCTGTCATTTTTTTTTTGTTGTTGTTATGTTTCTTTCTGTCATTTTTTTTTTTGTTGTTTTTTGTTGTTAATCAATGTAGTTCAACCTATTAGTGCAAAAGTGTCACTTGATTTAGATTTTAGGACGTTTTGGTTTTTTATATAGTTTCTTTTTTTTTCCGTTTTAGTTATTTATCATTTTAGGGTTTGGGATTTAGGGTTGAAGATTAAGGGTTAAGGGTCTAGCGTCTAGGTCTATTCTAGTTCATTTTGGTTCTTAATAAATGTAGTTCGTCGAATAAGTGCATAAGTCTCATGGATTAAGATTTTAGGTTATTTTGGTTTTTGATATGTTTCTTTTTGTCCATTTTAGTTCTTATTTATTGTAGTTCGTCCAATAAGTTGAAAATTCAAAATGCATTAATATTTTAGGTCATTTTCGTCTTTCCTAGGTTAAGGGATTAGAGTCTAGGTTTTAGGATTTAGGTCTTCAGTGTTTGGTTTTAGGATTTGGTTTTTGTTTTTGATTTTTTGATTTTAGGGTTTAGGGTTTAGGGTATAGGGTTTAGGGTTTACGGTTTAGGGTCTAGGGTTTAGGGTTCAGGGTTCAGGGTTTAGGGTTAAGGGTTTAGGGTTTAGGGTTAAGGGTCTAGGTCATATCTAGTCCATTTTGTTTCTGAATCAATGTTGTTCGTCGAATAAGTGCATAAGTGTTTACTAGATTTTGATTTTTAGGTCATTATTTTTGTTGTTGTTATGTTTCTTTCTGTCAATTTTTGTTGTTGTCCATTTTAGTTGTCAATCAATGTAGTTCAACCTATTAGTGCAAAAGTGTCACTTGATTTAGATTTTAGGACGTTTTGGATTTTTAATAAATGTAGTTCGTCGAATAACTGCATAAGTTTCATTGGATTTAGATTTTAGGTTATTTTGGTTTTTGATATGTTTCTTTTTGTCCATTTTAGTTCTTATTTATTGTAGTTCATCCAATAAGTTGAAAAGTTTCAATGCATTAATATTCTAGGTCATTTTCTTCTTTCCTAGGTTAAGGGATTAGGGTTTATTGTTTATGGTTTAAGGTTTAGGGTTAACGATTAAGGATCTAGGTCTATTATAGACCATTTTTCTTCTTAATCAATGTAATTTGTCGAATTAGTGCATCAATCTAACTGGTTTTAGATGTTTGTTATTTTAGTTTTTGATATGTTTATTTTGGTACAATTTCTTTCTTATTCATTGTAGTTCGTCCAATAAGTACAAAAGTCAAAATGCATTAATATTTTAGTTCATTTTGGCATTTTTTAGGTTTAGGGATTAGAGTCTAGGTTTTAGGATTTAGGACTTCAGTGTTTGGTTTTAGGATTTTGGTTTTTGGTTTTTGGTTTTTGGTTTTAGGGTTTAGGGTTTAGGGTATAGGGTATAGGGTATAGGGTATAGGGTATAGGCTTCGTATAGGGTTAAGGGTTTTTAGGGTTTAGGGTTTTGGGTTTAGAGTTTAGGGTTCAGGGTTCAGGGTTCAGGGTTTAGGGTTTAGGGTTTAGGGTTTAGGGTTTAGGGTTTAGGGTTAAGGGTCTAGGTCATATCTAGTCCATTTTGTTTCTGAATCAATGTAGTTCGTCGAATAAGTGCATAAGTTTTACTAGATTTTGATTTTAGGTCATTTTTGTTGTTGTTGTTATGTTTCTTTTGTCATTTTTTTTTAATCAAGTTGTTTGTTATGTTGTCTTTCTGTCAATTTTTGTTGTTGTCCATTTTAGTTGTTAATCAATGTAGTTCAACCTATTAGTGCAAAAGTGTCACTTGATTTAGATTTTAGGACGTTTTGGTTCTTAATAAATGTAGTTCGTCGAATAAGTGCATAAGTTTCATTGGATTTAGATTTTAGGTTATTTTGGTTTTTTGATATGTTTCTTTTTGTCCATTTTAGTTCTTATTTATTGTAGTTCGTCCAATAAGTTGAAAAGTTTCAATGCATTAATATTCTAGGTCATTTTCTTTTTCCTAGGTTAAGGGATTAGGGTTTAGTGTTTATGGTTTAAGGTTTAGGGTTAATTAAGGATCTAGGTCTATTATAGACCATTTTTCTTCTTAATCAATGTAGTTTGTCGAATTAGTGCATCAATCTAACTGGTTTTAGATTTTTGTTATATTGGGTTTTTGATATGTTTTCTTTTGGTACATTTTATTTCTTATTCATTGTAGTTCGTCCAATAAGTGCAAAAGTCAAAATGCATTAATATTTAGGTCATTTTCGCATTTTTTAGGTTTAGGGATTAGAGTCTAGGTTTTAGGATTTAGGACTTCAGTGTTTGGTTTTTAGGATTTTGGTTTTGGTTTTTGGTTTTTGGTTTTAGGTTTTAGGGTTTAGGGTTAGGGTATAGGGTTTTTAGGGTATAGGGTTTAGGGTATTAAGGGTATAGGGTTAGGTATAGAATCATGTAGTTTGGTAAGTGGTAAGGTTTAGGGTTTAGGGTTTAGGGTTTAGGGTTTCAGGGTTCAGGGTTTAGGGGGTTTAGGGTTTGGGTTTAGGGTTTAGGGTTTAGGGTTTAGGGTTAAGGGTCTAGGTCATATCTAGTCCATTTTGTTTCTGAATCAATGTAGTTCGTCGAATAAGTGCATAAGTTTTACTAGATTTTGATTTTAGGTCATTTTTGTTGTTGTTGTTATGTTTCTTCTGTCATTTTAAGGATGTTTTGTCATTTTTTTTGTTGTTGTCCATTTTAGTTGTTAATCAATGTAGTTCAACCTATTAGTGCATCAGTGTCACTTGATTTAGATTTTAGGACGTTTTGGTTTTTGATATGTTTCTTTTTTTTTCCGTTTTTTATTATTCATTGTAGGGTTTGGGATTTAGTACAAAAGATTAAATGCATTAAGGGTTCTAGCGTCTAGGTCTATTCTAGTTCATTTTGGTTCTTAATAAATGTAGTTCGTCGAATAAGTGCATAAGTCTCATTGGATTAAGATTTTAGGTTATTTTGGTTTTTGATATGTTTCTTTTTGTCCATTTTTAGTTCTTATTTATTGTAGTTCGTCCAATAAGTTGAAAAGTCAAAAATGCATTAATATTTTTAGATCATTTTCGTCTTTCATAGGTTAAGGGATTAGAGTCTAGGTTTTTAGGATTTAGGTCTTCAGTGTTTGGTTTTAGGATTTTGGTTTTTGATTTTTGATTTTTGGTTTTAGGGTTTAGGGTTTAGGGGTATAGGGTTTAGGGTTTACGGTTTAGGGGGTTAGGGTTTTAGGGTTCAGGGTTCAGGGTTTTAGGGTTTTTTGGGTTTAGGGTTAAGGGTCTAGGTCATATCTAGTCCATTTTGTTTCTGAATCAATGTTGTTCGTCGAATAAGTGCATAAGTGTTACTAGATTTTGATTTTAGGTCATTATTTTTGTTGTGGTTATGTTTCTTTCTGTCAATTTTTGTTGTTGTCCATTTTAGTTGTCAATCAATGTAGTTCAACCTATTAGTGCAAAAGTGTCACTTGATTTAGATTTTAGGACGTTTTGGATCTTAATAAATGTAGTTCGTCGAATAACTGCATAAGTTTCATTGGATTTAGATTTTAGGTTATTTTGGTTTTTGATATGTTTCTTTTTGTCCATTTTAGTTCTTATTTATTGTAGTTCGTCCAATAAGTTGAAAAGTGTTAATGCATTAATATTCTAGGTCATTTTCGTTCTTTCCTAGTTTAAGGGATTAGGGTTTAGTGTTTATGGTTTAAGGTTTAGGGGTTAACGATTAAGGATATAGGTCTATTATAGACCATTTTTCTTCTTAATCAATGTATTTTGTCGAATTAGTGCATCAATCTAACTGGTTTTAGATCTTGGTTATTTTGGTTTTTGATATGTTTCTTTTGGTACAATTTCTTTCTTATTCATTGTAGTTCGTCCAATAAGTACAAAAGTCAAAATGCATTAATATTTTAGGTCATTTTGGCATTATTTAGGTTTAGGGATTAGAGTCTAGGTTTTAGGATTTAGGACTTCAGTGTTTGGTTTTAGGATTTTGGTTTTTGGTTTTTGGTTTTTGGTTTTAGGTTTAGGGATTAGAGTCTAGGTTTTAGGATTTAGTTCTGCTGAGTTTTTGCATGACCAAATCGATTTCTAAGTCGATTTTGTCAGTTCTGATGAGTCCCTGGGTTGCCAAATCGATTTCCAAATCGATTTCGGCAGTTTTGTTGAGTTCCTGCCTCTCTGTCAATCGATTTCCAAATCGATTTCTTAAAAGATTTTGAAAGATATATTTATACAATCGATTGGCAAATCGATTAGGTTAAAATGGTGAACTTCCTGCAACTCATCCAATCGATTGGGAAATCGATTTCCCTCATCATTTTCCAAAAATTCATGAATTAACTCAAGTCATTCCAACTCAAGTCCACAACTTAACACTTAGCAATTCCTACTCGATTACCACGGCAAATGGGATTTCGAAAACCATCATACTTACACACAATAATTAACACATAACACTTAGCACCTTCAACGCAATTACCGCGATAAATCAAAATTCAAATCACTCAATCATAAACTCAAATCAAATACGACTCTCGTGCCAAGCACCCTAATGCAATGCGTATATGCCAAAATGCATGGACTCAGAATTCCAAACCAAAACCCTCCTCGAAGGGCCGTAAATCATAATTGTACCGCCTATCGCAGGCCAAAGTACAATTACCGAGGTGCCACCTATCACGGGTCAGCACGATTTACTAAAATGCGTAAATCATAAACGTACCACCTATCACGGGTCAGTACAGTTTACCGAGGTGTCACCTATCACGGGTCAACACGATTTACTAAAAGAAAAAAGCGGGAATCGTAACGTACCGCCTATCACAGACCAGTACTGTTTACCTAGTGCCACCTATCACGGGTCAGCACAATTCACCAAAAACGTAAATCGTAAATGTACCACCTATCACGGGTCAGTACAGTTTACCAAGGTGTCACCTATCACGGGTCAACACGATTTACCAAAAAGTAAATCGTAAACGTACCACCTATCACGGGTCAGTACAGTTTACCAAGGTGTCACCTATCACGGGTCGACACAATTTACCAAATGAAATGCATGAGCATACACAGACCCCATTCACAATAATCGTTAAGCAAATGCAGATATTAAAAGATTCCCCATTTTTAATACCCATTTAACTTAAACGACTTTCAAACAACATTAAATAAATAAGTCATTAAGAGATTCCCCGTTCTTAATACCGATTTATCTTAATGATTTTCAGAACAAAACGTTAAGCAAACAGTCATATTAAGAGATTCCCTATTCTTAATATACTTTTGACTTAAACGATTTTCTCACAAAACATTCAGTAAACGAGTCATTAAGAGATTCCCCATTCTTAATACTCATTTACCGAAACGATTTTCAAAACGATAGCTAAGTAACCGAGACATTAAGAGATTCCCCATCCTCAACGCCCAGTTAACTTAAACCTTTTCCTCAAAAGCACATTAAGTAAACCGAGGTATTAAAAGATTCCCCATTTTTAATACTCGTTTACTCTAATGGTTTTTCAATTCCACAGAAACAAACTCAATCATACTCTCACATTCAAACCATAATTCACAACAACCACACCAATTAACAAACATCAAGTATGGACATGCCAAATACAACGAACACACATCAAAAGCCAACATAACACCCAGATACATCAAATTTCATTTACTCATAATCATACACAATGACATTCAAATTCATTTACCACGAAACATTCATCATTATAAACAAAACCTAACTCTAAGGTTTTTACTCATAACGCACTAGTTTCGTTTTTCCCCAAATCGATACATTTAACCCTAACAAATTCCTTCCCACACAACTACAGATAAGTCCCTAATGCAAGCTAGAAGTTTGGAAGGAGCCCTTACCTCAACGTTAGCTTTAACGTGCGTTTCCGGTACCGCGAGTAATTTCGGTAAAATCTCCGCTCGCAACTTCGCCTCCAAATAGGTCCCCTAGCACCGTGGTGTGGTAGTGAGCAACCTTCCCTTCTGACTCTTTGTAACGCCATATAACCTAATTCAGGAAGGTTACACAATTAACGACATATAATTAAAATTTTAAGTAATTAACAAAATTCAAAAATTAGAAAATCAAACAAATAACACAAGTGACATCACAATACATGCAACATACACGACACATCCACCCCCACAAGGTCCGAGAATTAATGCTCTGATACCACATGTAACGCCCCAAATTTTTTGATCCAAAAATTACTTAAAAATGTTAGTTTTCTCTTTTAGAAATAACTATAATTTTTTTTTTTGAAGTAGTTCATCATGTAATAATTTAAAGATGCGTCAGAAAATGACTTGATATTTTTTTTTGTAAGAGAATGTAATGCAATTTACTAAAATATTATTTATTCATTTATTTGCAAAATGAATATTCCAGATATTAGATCAATATTCACTTATGCTCCAAAATAAAATAAAGTCTCTTTAATTGAAATTCAAAATAAGCAAGGTTGACTGAAATTAATTACATTCAATTATTTACCGGCAAATGAAATCTCACTTCCGCATTTCTATTAAAAGTCAATAATGAAAAGTAAATAACTTTACAATGTACGACAAAATTTTTAGTAATACAAAATATTTATTTTTAAAGTAAAGGTCTCATTTTCCCACGCGCGTGCACCAACCAAACATCATTCATACGACTTTTGATATCATTAGTACCTAAATATTGGTGTAAGGGGTCAGTTCATCCCACAACAAAATTAAACCAAATAATAAATTAAAACCATAAAATATGAATATAAATCTTTTCGTAATAAAAGATTTTAAAAAAATTGATTCTTTAATAGTTCTTAAAGATGTATCAAAAGTCATAGAATGTATCTAAATAAATCAAGTATCAATCGTATAGCAAATAATTAGATCAAAATAAAATAACATAAAAATGTATGCAAGTCATGCATGCTCCTAAACATATATGATCCGGATATAACCAGCCACACAGGCGTCCACACAGAAGTCACCCATACCAATGGGGAAAATTAAACCAGCCACACAGGTGTCCACAAAGATGCATATGATATGTCATGAAATGATAATGATGCTCAAAGATACATATCACCACCCAATTAGATAATCACATAAATCACAAGCCACTTAGGCAACCACAAAGATAACAATATTAAAAATCCAATTCACCAGCCACTTAGGCAACCACAAAGATAACAATATTAAAAATCCAATTCACCAGCCACTTAGGCAACCACAAAGATAACAATATTTAAAATACAAATCACCAGCCACTTAGGCAACCACAAAGATAATATTTAGAACACAAATCACTAGCCACTTAGGCAACCACAAAGATAACAATATTTAGAATGCAAATCACCAACCACCTTGGCAACCACAAAGATAAAAATATTTAAAATACAAACCACCAACCAAACCACTTAGACAACCACATAGATAAAATATTCAAAACACAAATCACAAGCCACTTAGTCAACCACAAAAATAATACTATTACAACACAAATCAAGGTTTGCCGCTAAACATATCACAAAAATCAACTTAATCATGTTATCATAATTAAAATTAAAACTTTACACCAATTCCCCCAAGACTCATATAGATTTCTTAAAAATCAAAATTTTGAAATGAAATAGCACAAAAATCGAAACTTTAAATTAAAGACATCCTAAAAAAAATATTACTCATGAGATCATAATAAAAATCATAGCTTTATAATTAAGTACACATAAACAACACACAATAATAACTTTACATCAAATATATGACATCAAAACATATTACTCATGTTATAATAATAAAAAATCGAAATTTATAATTAAGTTTATCAAAGCAAACATATTACTCATAAAAATAAAATATTATAGTTAAATTCTTTAAGGCAATTAAAAATCAATATTTTTCTTTTAAGACAACAAGGTTTTATATCAATATCTTACAAACTATTAATTTAATATCTAGCCTAACATTGCATGGGGAAAAGCCCTTACCTTAGGCGCTTTCTTTCTTAACACCTCTAAATTTGCACGAGAAATAGCTCACGAGGCAGTAATGAATTCAACACTGATAGATATTGGAATTTACGACTCAGAAAATTATTTTGAGAGTGTAAGAATGACAAATATGTGTGACAACAAGATGCCTAATAGAAACGTATGAACATATAAGCTATTTACGTTGCACTATTACCATTGATTTCTTGTCTAAAATTGAAGTGCACTTAATTCCAACATTATACTACCAATAATTACTATTTCTTTAATTTTATTTAGGTTGTTACAAAGCCAATTGAAAATTTATATGTATGAGTTAATTTGAATTAACTAATAGAGTTCACCATATATTGAAGGGTGTCACACACTAATTTTAATTAAATAAATAAATTAGAGATTGTCACATCACCCTTTTAATTTTTTTTATCTAATAGTTACGAAACCAAAAATTTCATAGAATTATTTTTGTAGACAATTATAATAAAATTATAATTTTTAGTTTAAAAAAGATGAATGCATGAGATACAAAAAGGACAATAGTCTTTTTGTGTCCTCTCTTAATTGCACAAAAAAACTTATAATTAAATTTATAATCTTCCTTTAAAAAATAAAATAAGGGGTGTTTAAAATGAATTAATGCACATTATGTCAAGAAAACACCATGAATTGTCATAAATCTTGTCATAAAGGAGAGTAAAGAATGAGTCAAGTCACTAATTTTTGTTTTATAGGATGGACCAAAAATATTTCAAAACACTTATACTTGGTTTCACTAACTCTATAATATCTCCTAAAATGAATACTTATTTGGTCGCAAATAAAACTAACAAACGATATAACTTATATAAATTCTAATTTAATTAAATAATTCAACTAATATTTACCAACTAAATAAATCAAGCAAGACAAGAATACCACTCACACATAACAAAATAAAACAAACATATCTAACACATCAATTTCATGATTATCGAAACTAATCAAATAAAAAAATGTCCATTTATGAAATAATGACATCATAAATAGTCCCCATGTAATTGTCACGTCAAAACAATTTAATAAAAATGAAGATTATAATTATTTAAGTAGAATAGAGTGTGATAAAATTTAATTTAATTTATTTACACATAGAATAATTATTAATTTAGTAATAGCTATTACTAAAAAGATACATATATAATATATATAAAAAATTTTGGGGTGTTACACTCTTCGCGAAATGAAGCTTGGATCTTGAAGAACGGAGGGGTTTGTGTTTGGATCTCAAAAACCGTTTTTCTTCTTTTTCGAATCAAAGAGGAAGAGTGAAGTTGCGAAAACCTTGATCTAACTCTCACCCAACCTTGGGTTACTAGTTTTGAAGAAAAGAAAGCGACGAAACTGAAAATGGGAGGAAGGAGAAAAATGGGTCACGGTTAGAGGAAGAAGATGAAGTTTGAAATTTTCCTTCCTTTCTTTTTCTTTCCTTTGTTTTTCCTTTCTTCCTTTTTCGTTCCTTCCTTTATATATTATTTTCTTTTCCTTTTCCTTCCTTCTAGTTTTCCTTTCTTTTTTCCCCCAAACAAACACATATAAACATAAATATATATTTAGGATATATATATATATATAGTACTTACTTTTCATAAATATCTCCAAAATATTATTAACTTTGGCTTAAAAGCCTCCGAGCCAAAATCCAAAATACACCAAAAATACATAAATGGTACTTTAAAATTATGGGTCTTACAATATAGGTCTATTATAGACCATTTTTCTTCTTAATCAATGTAGTTTGTCGAATTAGTGCATCAATCTAACTGGTTTTAGATCTTGGTTATTTTGGTTTTTGATATGTTTCTTTTGGTACAATTTCTTTCTTATTCATTGTAGTTCGTCCAATAAGTACAAAAGTCAAAATGCATTAATATTTTAGGTCATTTTGGCATTATTTAGGTTTAGGGATTAGAGTCTAGGTTTTAGGATTTAGGACTTCAGTGTTTGGTTTTAGGATTTTGGTTTTTGGTTTTTGGTTTTAGGGTTTAGGGTTTAGGGTATAGGGTATAGGGTATAGGGTATAGGGTATAGGGTATAGGGTATAGGGTATAGGGTATAGGGTTTAGGGTTCAGGTTCAGGGTTTAGGGTTTAGGGTTAGGTTTTAGGGTTTAGGGTCTAGGTCATATCTAGTCCATTTTGTTTCTGAATCAATGTAGTTCGTCGAATAAGTGCATAAGTGTTACTAGATTTTGATTTTAGGTCATTTTTTTTTGTTGTTGTTATGTTTCTTTCTGTCAATTTTTGTTGTTGTCCATTTTAGTTATTAATCAATGTAGTTCAACCTATTAGTGCAAAATTGTCACTTGATTTAGATTTTTTGGACGTTTTGGTTTTGATATGTTTCTTTTTTTCCATTTTAGTTATTATTCATTTTAGGGTTTGGGATTAGGGTTTAAGATTAAGGGTTAAGGGTCTAGATCTATTCTCGTTCATTTTGGTTTTAACCAATGTATTTCATGATAAAATTAAAAGCATAATTCTCAATGAATATAGATTTTAGGTAATTTTGTTGTTTATAAGTTGGATCTAGTCCATTTTGTTTCTAAAATAGTGTAGTTCGTCTAATAAGTGCAAAAGATTCAATATATTATAATTTTAAGTCATTGTGGAATTTGTTATGTTTTTTTGTTGTTGTCCATTTAGTTGTTAATAAATGTAGTTCATCCTATTAGTGCAAAATTGTCATTGATTTAGATTTTAGGTTTTAGGATTTAGGTGTTCGGTGTTTGGTTTTAGGATTTTTGTTTCAGGTTTTAGGTTTTAGGTTTTAGGTTTTAGGTTTTAGGTTTTAGGTTTTAGTTTTAGGTTTTAGGTTTTAGGTTTTAGGGTTTAGGGTTTAGGTTTTAGGTTTTAGGGTTTAGGGTTTAGGGTTTAGGGTTTAGGGTTAGGGTTTAGGGTTTAGGGTTTAGGGTTAGGGTTTTAGGGTTTAGGGTTTAGGGTTTAGGGTTTAGGGTTAGGGTTTAGTGATTAGGGTTAGGGTAGGGTTTAGGGTTTAGGGTTTAGGGTTTAGGGTTTAAGGGTCTAGGTCATATCTAGTCCATTTTTTTCTGAATCAATGTAGTTCGTCGAATAAGTGCATAAGTGTTACTAGATTTTGATTTTAGGTCATTTTTTTTGTTGTGTTATGTTTCTTTCTGTAAATTTTTTTGTTGTCCCATTTTATTTGTTAATCAATGTAGTTCGTCCTATTAGTGCAAAAGTGTCACTTTATTTAGATTTTAGGACGTTTTTGGTTTTTTATATGTTTCTTTTTTTTCCGTTTTAGTTATTATTCATTTTATGATTTGGGATTTAGGGTTTAAGATTAAGGTTTAAAGGGTCTAGTGTCTAGGTCTATTCTTAGTTCATTTTGGTTCTTAATAATGTAGTGTCGAATAAGTGCATAAGTCTCATTGGATTAAGATTTTAGGTTATTTGGTTTTTTGATATGTTTCTTTTTGTCCATTTAGTTCTTATTTATTGTAGTTTCGTCCATAAGTTGAAAAGTTTGCATTAATATTCTAGGTCATTTTTCTTTCCTAGGTTAAGGGATTATAGTCTAGGTTTTAGGATTTAGGTCTTCAGTGTTTAGGGTTTAGGGTCTAGGGTATAGGGTTTAGGGTTTAGGGTCTAGGTCTATTCTAGTTCATATTGGTTCTTAATAAATGTAGTTCGTCGAATTATGTGCATTAATCTAATTGGATTTAGATTTTAGGTTATATTGGGTTTTTGATATGTTTCTTTTTGGTCATTATTTTTTTCTTATTTATTGTAGTTCGTCCAATAAGTTGAAGTCTCATTGCATTAAATATTCTAGGTCATTTTCGTCTTTCCTAGGTTAATGGGATTATGGTTTAGTGTTTATGGTTTAGGTTTGGGGTTAACGATTAAGGATCTAGGTCTATTATAGACCATTTTTCTTCTTAATCAATGTATTTGGTCGGATTAGTGCATCATTCTAACTGGTTTTGATTTTGGTTATTTTGGTTTTTGATATGTTTTCTTTTGGTACAATTTATTTCTTATTCATTGTAGTTCGTCCAATAAGTACAAAAGTCAAAATGCATTAATATTTTAGGTCATTTTGGCCTTTTTTAGGTTTAGGGATTAGAGTCTAGGTTTAGGATTTAGGTCTTACTAATGTTTGGTTTAGGATTTTGGTTTTTGGTTTTTGGGTTTTTGGTTTTTGGTTTTTAATTTTTGGTTTTTGGGTTTTGGGGTTTTTGGTTTTTGGTTTTGGTTTTTGGTTTTAG
>PGWS01037181.1:0-25200 GCA_002896235.1 Cicer reticulatum | reverse complement strand
ACTCATTTAACTTAACGATTTTCCAAAAGAACACATTAATTAAACCGAGACATTAAAAGATCCCATTTTTAATAACTCGTTAAATCTAATGGTTTTCACGCCAACATTAAGTAAAACGTAGACATTAAGAGATTCCCCATTCTTAATACTCGTTTAACTCTAATGGTTTCAAAATCCACACAAAACAAACCAAACCTATTATCAGATCCAATCCCACAACTCACACCATAACAACACATCAATTCATTTCTCCACAAAATCCAATCATACACACAACAAATTATCATCAGTATTAATTAAGAACACGTCAAATACGACGAACACCAATTCGAACACAAACCACCACCTCAAAACACAACAAGTTCATTTATCAAAACATATCATAAATGAGTTATAATTACATCTTTCACGAAACATTCATCAATATTTACCAAAACTCTAACTCTAAGATTTACCCATAAGCTTAGGATCATGTTCCCCCAAAACAACCACTTTCAACCCTAACAAATTCCTGCCACACAACCACGAGATAAGGTCCCTAAATGCAAACTAAAAGTTTGGAAGGAGCCCTTACCTTCACGTTAGCTTTCACGTCGATTACGGAACCGCGGTAAATCCGGTAAAAATCTCCGCTTGCAACGTCACCTCCAAGTTTGGTTCCCTAGCACCGTAGCGTGGTAGTGAGCAACTTTCCCTCTCATCTCTTCGCGAAACGAAGCTTAGATCTAGATGAAACGGGGAGGTTGTGTTTTACGGTTTTGAAATCCCTAACACTCCGTTTTTCTTCGTTTCGAAATCAAACAAGAAGAGTGAAGTTGAGAAATCTCTGTCCTATCACACACCAAGCCTTGGGTTTCTATTCTTGAACAAAAAGGAAGCAAGGAAAACGAAAATGGAAGAAGATGGAAGAAATGGAAGAATGGGGTCACGCGAGGAAGAAGATGGATTTTTTATTCTTTTCTTTCTCTCCCTTTTCCTTTGTTTCCTTTTCCTTCCTTTCTATTTCTTTCTTTCTTTTTCCTTCTCTTTCCCTCCACGCAAACATATATATATGTATTTATATATAATATTGCTTTTAACAAATATATCTCCAAATATCTAATATTTATTAAAATTTCCATTTCACCCATAAGGCATTAATTCTCCGTAAAGGACCACCGCACTTAATTTAATTTATTTATCGACGAGTAATTTTAATCGGCATCAAAATATCTTTTTGATCATATAAACTCAAAATATTAATAACTTGGCTAAAAAGCCTCCGAGTCAAATCCAAACTCATACACCAAAAAATACATAAAGTATACTTTAAAATTATGGGTCTTACAGGAGCAAATTACGGAACTACTCTGATGCCAATTGTAAGTATAGAAGTACGCCTAAGAGGGGGGTGAATTAGGTGTTAGTAAAATTTCCTTGTTTTCAGTGATTTAGTTGAATTTTCTAAGTTAAAATAATGTCTACTAATAGTAAGGTGCAGTAAATAAATGAACACAATATGATTTATCCTAGTTCCCCTTAATACCAAGGGTACGTCCAGTCCTCTTACACACCACAAAGAGATTGATTCACTAATTGTCAGAAAATGTACAACTCCCCACCCTGGGATTCTTGCTACAAACTTCTAACAACACTTCTAAGATAGCACACCACTATCTTAGATTAAGCTACTTTAAAGAAAGTATTACTTTCTTTTACAAGTGATACAATATGATTTGAATAAGAATAAGGAGAGGTATATTGATAAACAATCCATTAACAATTCAAGTACTTGAGAACCTTTCTGAATGATATGAAAATGAAATGCAAGTACTTTGTAAAAAATCTGAATTTTGTTCAAAGTTGTTCAAGGTATTGATTCAAGGGTTGTGTCATGTTTGATCTGAAGTTATAGGGTATTTATGCTCCATAAAAATCTCTTCAGATTCGTGGCCATTGATCCAAGAGGTTTGATGAAAAAATACAATGATCTGGAGCCATTCCAGATCTGAAAAATTGTATTGCTTCCAGTTGTATTCGAATACAGGATGTGTGTATTCGAATACACCTCTTTGTAATGTTCAAAAATATTCAAAAATTACACCTTGTATTCGAATACACATGTGTGTAGTCGAATACAGATTAGTGAAAATTTGCCACTGACTTACTTTGTATTTAACTACAGAAAGTTGCAGTCGAATACATATATAAGGATTTTGGCCACTGACTTGAAGTTTATTCGACTACACATAGTCGTAGTCGAATACAACTTTGAGATTTTTGCTTCTTAGCTTTGTATTCGAATACAGGATGCTGTATTCGAATACACTTATGTATTTTGTCAAAAATATTAGTTTTAAGACTTTGTTAATGTTATTTTGACTTTTGAAAATACTTTATATGCATATGTAAATATGACTTGTTCTCATGTAATTGAAGTATTGGTTTGTATCATATACCTTTACGTTTTAACATTTAATATTTAGATTTGAAGCTTTATTAATGAAGATATTTGAACTTCTTTTTGAGGTTGTTGCTTTGACCATAATGGTTGATCTTGGTCTTCATCAAAAACTTGTAGTTTACATAAAAATAAACTTGATGATTTTTCAGTAAGGTATTCTAATATTCCAATGTATTGTGATAATACTAGTGCCATTAATTTATCTAAAAATCCCATTCAGCATTCAAGATCCAAACATATTGAAATAAAACATTATTTTATTATGGATCATGTGAACAAAAAGAAAATTGAATTAATCTTTGTTGATACAAAGAATCAGTTAGCTGACATTTTTACAAATCCTTTGGTTGAAGAAAGTTTCAATTCTATCAAAGAACGATTAAAAATCATCAAAAATCATGCTCAAGATCGTTAAAATTGAAACCAGAATATTCTAGTCATAATGGAGAACGTTCTCCATTTTGAGCTTCTTTGCTCAAGAACGATCCTCATTTTTCATCATGAAAAACTTTCAAAATCAGCTTTTGAAACTGAAACGGCTGCTAACCTTTTAAAAGGTAACAGCTACTCATGCCTCACCTATCCATTTTTTCACTTTCCTCTTTCCCAACACTCAACTAACCTATCCATCACATCACACGCGTGGCACTATCTCCAATCTTAATCTAACTGCATTTCTTCAAGAACGTGCATCCTCCCTCACTAACCAACAACTTCAACCTTTTTGTTTGAAATTATTCATCCCTTTGTACTCTTCATCAGTAACACTATCTCCACTCATTTTTTTTTTAAAATGGCTTGCACCAAAACATCAGCACACAAAAATGCTAGCTCACCAACGTCATCATCTCCTTATTCATCTCCAGATCGTTCACCATCACCTCTACCTAGATCAACACCTCCAAACTCATCCTCATAAAGAACATTCTCGAATTACATGTCCTCATCACCATAATCTAGCCCTCTCCCTATCACACTGGAACCACTCGCAACCATCCTTCCTCCATTGTATCAATGCCCTCTTCCTTCCATCAATTAATGTCCGCCCCATCTTCAAAAATCCCTCAACCCTAGTTCCAGCACATCATCTTCCAAATGATGATCAATGCGCGTTCTAGCTGGTATTGGTACCTCCAAGTCCAAAAATATAGACACAACAATCTATACGATTTCTAATGATGATTATGAACCCTCACCACTAACAACACTTCCCAAATCACAAATTTGTCCTCTTGTCATAACATCACAATCCTCTAAACCAAAATCCCTAGAAAATTTCAAAATCCCATAAACCTCTTTCTAAATCTCCAAAACTTCATTCCATATCCCAAAATCTGGACCTCCAAAAGAGTTTCCATCCAAAAACCACATCTTCTAAATCTATACTCCAACAATTCCTAAAACCCAACTTGTCTTCAACACTCTCTTCAACTTTTAGCCTAAAAATAACTCAAAAAACCCTAGAAAATTACACAAAGAAAACTCAAGAACGTTCTTCTTCCACATTACTGTCAACTCAAGAACGTTCCTCCTCTTAAAGACTCCAAACCCAAACACAACAAAAACTTCAAAAACAGCAACCACTAAATCCCCAACCAAACCTCCTTCTTCTAAAATCCTTATTCCACCCTTAATTCCTTCAAAGTTTCAAAAAGTCTATACTGAGAAGTGGGCTCAACAACCTATCGGTATTGGTCGAGTTTTTATTTTTGACAATCTTTTAGTGCTTCTCCTCACCTACCTGTTGAAGAACGTTCTCCAAATGTCATTATTCCCCAACCTTTCAATATTAACCTTAACCAAGTTCCTCCTACAGTTTCTCCAATTTCATCTTTCACAAATCTTTTAACTCAAGGCAGTCTCTGCCTTCCACTTCATGTTCATAATAATTCCCAATTGTCCCCAGCCTTTGTGTCACCACAAAAAACCATAACCTCGTCGTTCTTTGGAATAAGTTAATATTTGGTTTTTCCAAATTCAGATATAGATGGCACGTCTGTGCTCCATCATTCCGCTCCAAACTCTATTCCTCTCATTAATACTTCATTTACCTCTCTATCCACTTTTTGTACCACTGTTGCTCCATCCCAAAATACTCCTACTGATGATCAACAACGTCCCCATAAAAAGACCAAAATGGAAAGGGAAACATCAAGAACTTTTAAGGATATTCCAAAAAAAATTGATTCCCTACAAACAATCATAGCTAGGCAAGCTCATCAAGACAAAGAGCAAGCACTCCTGCGAGACTGAATGACTACTCAGCTTGCTCCCAAGCTTGGACTGGAACCTCCCATGTTTATTCCTCCTCCAACATTTCCAGACATACCTCAGCCATCTTTGTCTCTACCATCTGAAGCTATTTTTTGTATGAATATTTATGTGTTTTTTTTTTTGAACCACCTTGTAATGATCAAGATCCTTATGCTATATCAATGAAAAATTATTATTTGGTTCAAATGATTAGTACATATTGTGGGGGAGCTTCTACTAAAAAGCTCTCTGAATTATTATTAGAATCAAAAATTAAAATCTGAATTAACATGTTTTGTCATCATCAAAAAGGGGGAGATTGTTGAGACAAAATCCCAAATAAATGTTTTGATGATAATTAAACAAAAGGTTAATTAAAACTTTTAATTATGATTCTAAATGTCTTGGAATTTAACATGTGTTTTTAAGTGTATTAAAACAAGATAGGTACCAAGTATTACAAAGAAAATCTTATTAAAATCAAGAAAGCAAAATTAGCAAAACGAAGAACGTTCTTGACAGATTTTTGAAAAACGAAGAATGTTCTCCACATCTGCCATAAACAAGAATGATCATATTTCAATGTAAAAGATTAGATCCAGGAACTTGTATTCATTCCATATCTTCAACAAGAATAAACAAGGATCAATCTAAGCAAGAATCATTCCAAAATTCGAAGGCTCAAAACTTGGCTTCATAAATTGCATAAAGAAAGATCATTCTCCAAGTCAAGCAAAAGCAAGTACAATTAATAGGTTGTAAAGAACTTTGCTGTTTGTACCTTCAGACATGCCTGCAAACGTGACTTAAAGAAAGTAATCATTTCAGATAACTAGCATGTTCACAAGTACAAGTCAGGTCATCTTAAACCAATTCGAAGAACGTTCTTGGATCTCAAGAACATTCCTCGCTTCAGCATAAACAATCCTGCTATATGGCTGATCTTATCCATTCACTTACTCATGACAGTTGGCCTACTTCCAACGGTTAAATGTGTTGTCATAAGCTCTCTTGAAGCCTATAAGTAAAGCTTCACGATGAAGAACAAAAACAACTCAAAGTGCCAAGCAAAACATTAATCACTCAATCAGACTTGAGCTTGTCAAAATCATTCTAAAGTTGAAGTTCCATTCTATGAGTGATTTTCAAATCAGTGATAATTGAGTTCTAAAATACAGAATCTATTTATCAAACACGAGTTGAGCAATACCCAGATTCTAACATTCTCAAAATCATTACTTTGTAACTCTAGGCTATATTGTTAACATAGCTTGAGTATTGTGTAAAAATCCTTTTATGATTTAAAAGGTTGATTGTAAATTCCTTTCTAAAATAGCGTTAGGTAACCTGTGGAAATCCTTTCTAGGTAGAAAGGTAGTGATTGTGTAATAGATCAAGACTAATATGTCAAAACTAAAAACATTCTTGCTTTCAACACTTAGTGGAAAATCTCACATTTGTGAGGATTGGAGACGCACTACAAGAAATCCCCTCATTTATGGCCAACTTTACAAATATTTTGTGGCTGAAAAAAACCCTCACAAATTAGTGACCGAAAAAGCCCTCACAAATACAAAAATTGAAACTGGTCTTTATTTGTGGCTGAAAAAGCCCTCACAAAAGCTTAAAAATGTAGGTGGATTTTGTGGCTGCCTAAGCCCTCACAAAATCACAACGTTGTGATTTTATGAGGGCTTAGGCAGCCACAAAATCCACCTAAATTTTTAAGATTTTTGTGAGGGCTTTTTCAGCCACAAAATCAACCCTTTGTAAGGGTAAAGGCCGCCACAAAATCCCAAAGTGACGTTACTTTTTGTGGCTGTAAAGGTTGCCACAAAATCCTGAGTCGTTCGTTACCTTTTATGGCTGCACAGGCCGCCAAAAAATCCCAAAGTGATGTTGCCATATGTGGCCGCCCAAACCGCCACAAACGCTTACAGCCGTTACCTTTTGTGGCTGCATAGGCCGCCACAAACTCCAAAAGGACCGTTGCCATTTGTGGCCGCCCAGGCCGCCACAAACGCCTGCCTTTCTGACCGTTTTGGCCGCCACAAAAGCCATATATCTGTTGCTCATTGTGGCTACTTTGGCCACCACAAAGGATCAACCAAATTCTATAAATTATTATAAACCTTCTACCTTCTTTCTAAACCTTCTTTCTAAATTTTCTCTCCACCTTCTCTCTACAAAAATAATTCCTCCAAGCTTGCTTGAATTTTGGTAAGTTTTATATTATATTACATATTTAGTTTTTTATTTTTATTTTTGATTTGAAGTTATTTATGTAATTAATATTATTGAATTTTATTTTGACAGTGGTGATATTATGTTAATTACTTCGAAGAGTTCTAAGATCTGTGAAATCTTCAGTCAGACACTACCCGGCATCAAGTTAGTATTTTATACATTTTAAATTTAGATTAGTAAATATATATGGGATATTATAAATATATTTATATTATTTTTAAATTATAGATTAGTAAAATATGTGTTATATAAGATTTATTTATAAAAAAATAGAAATAATGTTGTTTACATAATATATAATAAATAAAAGTTTGAAACACATATAAAACTTATTGATTTTAAATATAAACTATTTTAAAAAAAATATTATTAAAATTGATGATATTAATATTTTTTTGTTAGTTATTAAAAAGAGTTTGTAGTTGAGTTAATACAAAAAATTTATATACTTTAACAGTCTCTCTTTTTTGTTTATATATAAGGGAGTTAATTATTTTATGAAAAATTTCATTAAACATTATTTAAAATTTATTTCGGTTATATAATTATAGTCTTGATAATAATTTATTATATTGTTTGCAAATGCTCCCCTAATTGACATATAAAGTATGTCAAAATTTATATATAATGCTTTTGAAAAATAAAGCATATTAATATATAAAACATCGATATATATATATATATAATATATATATATATAATATATATATATATATATAATATATATATATATATATATATATATATTATATATATATATTATATACACACATAATTTATATATTTACTTAATTTTAGAATAAACATATATATATATGTATATATATATATATACACAACACACACACATATATATATATGGATATAGACCGTAGTTGGATGTACGATAGGAATTTTCCTCAAAGGAAGGGTCTTAAACAACGTTTTGCTAACAAGGTTGAAGACTTTCTCAATTTTGCGAGAGTGCAGAAAATTGTCGAAGATGAAGGGGGAATGAGATGTCCATGTTGTTTATGTCGATGTAGACGGTTTAAAAGTGAAGATGAAATAAGAGTGCATTTATATGCAGATGGATTTATGCCTAACTACTGGATTTGGACTAATCATGGGGAAGAGTCTCTGGCGGCACCTAATACTAGTACATGTGTGGAGAATAACATAGGTCCTTCAAATAGTACTAACATGTTAGGTATAGATTATTATAACTATCAACACTTTGAGGTGATGAATGATATGACTTCGGATGCTTTTGGGGTTAATTTGTCATTCAATGAAGATCAATATGACGATACCGATGGACTTCCGAATGAAGAAGCTCATAGATTTTATGGTCTTTTGAAAGAGACAAATAAACCGTTGTTTGAAGGATCTCCAAACTCAAAGTTATCAATGTGTATTTGACTATTAGGTCTAAAGTCTCAATTTCATGTTCCTGATTTAGCTTTTGATTTGATGACTAAAATGATGCTAGACGCAACACCTGTTAGAGATGGTTTGCCGCAAAGTTATTACGATGCTAAACGGTTAGTGTCAAAGTTAGGATTAGGTGTCAAGAGGATTGACTGTTGTGTTAAAGGTTGCATGTTGTTTTATGACAATGAATTTGGTATGAATGATGCTAACTTAGTTGAATGTAAGTTTTGTCAACAACCAAGGTATCACCAAAGGAATAACTCTAGGGTAAGCAGGGGAAAATCAATTCCAAAGAAAGCAATGTTTTACCTACCTATTGTATCAAGATTGCAGAGAATGTTTCCATCAATACAAACTGCAGGAAAGATGACGTGGCATTATGAGAATAGAAGAAATTCAGGTGACTTGCAACATTCATCTGGTGGTCAGGCATGGAAACACTTTGATCAAATGCATCCTGATTTTGCGTTAGATCCACGCAATGTAAGACTTGGATTATCCTCAAATGGATTTACGCCTTACATACAAGCATCGTCTACTCCTTATTCTTGTTGGCCGGTTATTGTTACTCCTTACAATCTTCCTCCTGATATGTGTATGTCTAAACCTTATATGCTCTTAGCTGTTGTGATACCAGGTCCTTCTAATCCTACAACTGGTATTGATATTTTTTTACAACCTTTGATTGACGATTTGTAGAGGTTGTGGAGTGGTGTCTTGACATATGATATTGCTCGGAGAGAAAATTTTATGATGAGAGTTGCATTGATTTGGAGCATTAATGATTTCCCCGCTTATGGGATGTTGTCAGGATGGGGCACCCATGGTAAATTAGCTTGTCCTATTTGTATGGAAGATACAAAAGCATTTACTTTAAAATTTGGTGGGAAGGCATCGTGGTTTGACTCGCATCGTAGGTTTTTACCTGCTGATCATGCATTTAGAAGGAACAAAGTTGCATTTATGAAGGGCTATGAAGAAAGTCTAGGACGCCTGCTTAAATTGACATCAGAACAAGTTTGGAATAAAGTAAAAGATAAGCCAAAGGTACATGTTGTTAATGGTGTGACTTGTAAACTATAAGGTTACGGACAATGGCACAATTGGACAAAAAGATGTATTTTTTGGGATCTACCGTATTGGAAAGATAATCTTTTAAGACATAATCTCGATGTTATGCATATCAAGAAAAAATTCTTTGACAACATATTTAATACTGTGATGAATATGAAAGGGAAAACAAAAGATAATGACAAAGCTAGAAAAGACATAGGTATATATTGCAGACGACCAGATTTTTTGTTGGTGGAACAAAACGGCAAGACCCTAAAACCTCATGCGAATTACACTTTATCTACCGATGAAGCCAAATATGTTTATCGTTGGGTCAAAGAGTTGAAGACACCTGACGGTTATTGTTGTAATTTGGCAAGATGTGCTAATGTGGAAAATGGGAGGATGCATGGGATGAAAAGTCATGATTCTCATATATTTTTAGAGTGTTTACTTCCTATTGCCTTTAGTGCTTTACCGACACATGTATTGAACCCACTTATTGAAGTGAGTCAATATTTCAAGAATTTTGTTCTTCAACACTCATTGATAAAGATATCATCAAGATGGAAAATGACATTTCGATGATTCTATGTAAGTTGGAGAAAGTATTCCCTCCTGGGTTTTTGATTCCATGGAGCATCTCTCAGTGCATCTTGCAAGTGAAGCTAGGCTTGGTGGACCAGTTTATTATAGATGGATGTATCCATTTGAAAGGTGATATATATATATATATATATATCCATGGAGCTTATTGTACATCTCTTTTTATATTTTAGGTTCATAGGTTATTCAAAACGGTCGGTGAAAAAATAAAGCTAGAGTTGAGGGCTCAATTTGTTCATCTTACCTACACCGTGAAACAACACACGTTTGTTCTCATTATTTCAACAACGAAACATTGTCACCAGTTAACGGAAGAAATGCTACTGATAGTGTTATACGTCATCCACATGCTTTATCAATTTTTTGCTTGTCTGGTCATCATGCTGATAGAGATTTTCCGATTTTCTGGCCAAGTGACAAAGTATTTAATGCGGCGCATGTTCACGTTTTGATTAAATGCACTGAAGTTAAACCATACATTGAGTACGTTTTAAATTCCTCTTCTTTTTGATTATATTTATATGATTAAATTGATATTCACCATATATATGGTCATCGATCAAGGCATTTTTAACTACAGGACAATCATCTGTTGATATACATTCAAATTTCCCATTATGGTTTCAACAACAAGTACATCTCGAAGAACAAACTCCTATCAACATCCACTTGAGGCACTTATCTATGGGCCCGAGTAGAAGTTTCAAAGAATGGCACACCTATTATGTCAATGGATACAAATTTCACACTGAATCTTGGACCGAAGGAAAAGAAACAATTAATAGTGGAGTTTGTATGAAAAGTGTGTCTGATAGTGGTGTAGTAGAAGATTTCTACGGCATAATTGAGCATATTTACGAAATTGACTATACGTTCCTAGATTATGTGAAAAAAGTGGTGTTTTTTTACTGTAAGTTGTTTGATCCATCTAGCAGAGGAACTAAGATCAATTTGATATCCAATACTGTAGACATTCGTATGAGCAAAAAATATCCACGGTTTGATCCATTTGACCTGGCCCATAATGTAAGACAAGTGTATTATGTTCCTTATCCATCAACTGTCAAAAGCAAACAAGGTTGGTGTGCTGCAATCCAAACAAGACCAATGAGTGGAATAGAAGAAGTTGAAGCATGTCAAAATGAAGAAGTTGCATATCAAATGGATGAAATGTCAAATTTGGATCATGTGATTGGAGATGAGACTATTAGTCAACTTTGTCATGAGTCAAACATTGGAGAAGAAGTCGATGAACAAGAAATAGAAGAATTAGAGAATGATGAAGGCAGTGACTTAATTCACTCATCAAATGACGACGACGATGATGACGATGACAAAGACAATTAATTAAGTATGCATTATATGTGTGTATATATATATATATATATTATATTGTAATGTAAAATATGAACGACACTTTATATTATATATATTTCTTTATTTATGTTTATTTATAATTATTTATGTATATTTCATTATTAATTTATGTTAATTGTACATACACACATATATATTATATGTATGGGTATGTATTCAGTGTCGGGAGTAGGAGGATCAGGAGGAACGAGAACGGTGGGAAACGAGGAATATCCAAAACATCACGTGGTAAGAAAAAAGTTGCTAAACCACGTGTTGTTAATGACTCATCTCTCATGCCGATGTCGACGGTTGGTACTAGTGGTGGAGCTATTCCTCTATATCCTGAGGTCCTTATAAAGCCTTATACCATAGACGAAATAATGGAACCCGGATGTGTTGATTGCTATAACCGCATTGTCATCATTCCAGAAGGAGATGGGTATGTAAACTATTTTAAATTATGATTGTTAAATATTTCATTATTGCATGTTACATTATATAATTAATTCATTTTTATATTTAATTTGCATGTAAACTTTGAAGATATCTTCCTTTTAAATCATTTGCAAAGGCAATTGCTGAAGTCATACAAGAGAAATATAAAAAACCATGGTTGTCTTGGGGTGAGATAAAAAAGGATAAGAAACATCAATTTAGCGAAGTTGATCAATTTTTACATTGTTTCAAAGTAAGTGGTTAGATTAATTTATTTAATTACTAATTATACATTTGATTGCTTCATTGAATTATATTTTTAAATATTTTTTTTAATATTTTTTAATATTTTTTAAATTTAAACAAACAACAGACTAAATGTACTTGGAAAAGAGAGCATGATGCTACAATTTTGACTTCTTTTGACTATCGTTTTTCCAAGCGGTTGTCATCTATGTTGGTGTACGCACGTAATAAGGGCGAGGAAAAATGCCGAATTGGATTTGGTGAAAATGTTTGGAGTGCTTTGTGGAGGAAATAGAACACGGATGCTTACAAACAGAAGAGAGAAAAAGCAAAGATTAATAGAGCAATCGAGAGGGGTACCAGTACTCAGGTTCCATGTCTGCTGGAGAAATTAAATATTATATGGTAATTACTATTTAAAATATATATCTATTAATTTATATTCAATTAATCATCACATTTCACCAACTTATAAACTTGACATTAATTTAATATTTTAGGAAAAACAACTTGGAAGGGAGGTCACTCAGGCAGAGATACATCGCTATCTTCATATTAATCCTGAAACAAATGAGTATACTTATAGATTACCAAAAATGATTCAGGTAATTATTATATATTAATTAGTCCTCTAAATTATTATATATTAATTAACTATTTTAATTTTTAATTTTTTTATTTTTTATATAGGAACAACTTCAACAAGTCGTGAAAGAATGGGATGATCATCAAGCTACTCTTCCTCCTGCTCAGCGAGCTGGTCCAGTGCAGCAGAAACAATATGAGACCGTAATTTTTATGAACATCAGTGGTGGCAAGTACAAAGGGCGTGTGTTGGGTGTCGGTAGTTTATCATCAACATTTGTGAAAGGTCCAACAGGCTATATTCAGACTGAGACGTCTTCTTCTTATGCTAGTACGGATCAATCTCATCGTCTGTCGATAGATAATTTTGACCAGTTAAAGGAGCAATGGGCAAGTGAGCAAGAACAAAAGACACAACAGCTGATACAAGCAGCAATTGATAAATTGAATGAGGAATGGAAACAAAAGTTTCAAGAGCAGCAGTAGCAGTCTCAGCAGCAACAACAATTTCAACAGCAACAATTTTCATTTCCTCCTGTGTTTCATCAGCAGTTCCCACCTCGGCCTCAATACTTACATCAACAACCACTATTCCAGCAGCAACAAAATTACTCTTAATACTCTCAGGAGCAGCAACCGCCTCCAAATTTCCAACAGCAACACCAGGATTCTCCGAACTCTTCTTTCCAACAACAACAACAGCCAATATTTCAGGAACAATAACATTTTCATAATTATCAGTGTGTTCCGTCATCTTCACATCAACTTCCTCAACCAGATCAAACTGCATACCAACCAACTATGCCAACAGCTGGCTTGATCAGACCAGATTTAGATCAACCTCAACCAGCTATGGCTCTTCCTTCGACTAGTGGTGGTGTAATTGAAGATGAAATCCAAATTCAAACCATGATGTCTCCTCCAACACAAATTAATAATACTTTTGAGGGACTTATGTCGTCGGGTAACGTTGCAGGAAATAATGATGGTGGGAGTGAGCTGATCAGAGGGAATTATTATGAGGATTGATGTATTGAATAATTTCATAATTTTATTTTTGGTTCGTACGAACACATATTTATCTTGTTCCTAGTTAATTATTGTGCGTTTAATTTTTGTTTGTAAGACATTATTTATTAATTTTGGAATGTTTTATTTGGTTTGGTAGTAATTTGCTTTAATTATTATTAATATTATATTTTTATATATAATAGTTATTTCATTTTTAAATTTAATTTTTATTTAAATTTAATTTAAATTTCATTTAATTTAATTTTAATTTAAATTAATATTTAATTATAATTAATAATTAATATATTAACTATTATATTTAAATTTAATTTAAATGATAATTAAATTGTAATATTATTATTTTTAATTTATATTGATATTAGTTTATTATATATAATATTTATTTTAAATTTTAAATTTAATTTAAATTAAATATTATATTTTAAATTTATTGAAATTTAAATTTAATTATAAAATTGTAATTTTAAATTTAAATTTTAATTTATATTAATTTATTATATATAATATTATTTTAGTATTAATTTTGAATTTTAAAAAATATTTTTTTTATAAAGTTAATATTTTGTGGCGGCCTAAGCCCTCACAAAATATTTACTTTTTAATCTGGAACATCCTTTTTGACGGCCTAAACCCTCACAAAAGGAAGTATTTGTGGCGGCATGGGCCTCCACAAAAGCTTAACTTTTTAAAATCAGCTTATCAATTGTGGCGGCCTAAGCCCTCACAAAGTGAGGCATTTGTGGCGGCCTATGCCCTCACAAAAGCAGACATTTGTGACGGGCTTTGCCCTCACAAAGAACAACGAAATTTTCACACTTTGTGACCGTTTTGGCCGCCACAAAGGTTTGTGACCACCTTATTTGTGATTGCCTAAGGCCGCCACAAATCCATGTTTTCTTGTTGTGACGTAACCCATGTTTGGTGAAATAGGATATATGCTTGTGTGATCTCTATATCTCTATCTTTATTTATTGTTTGTCTTACATTCAATTTTTATATTGATAAATTGATATTGTTGTTTTTCTACTAACCAAGAACGTTATTCGTTTTATAACCAATGTTAATCTTGAGTTAAACTTTTCAGTTTTTAAATAGGAATTTTTAAAAGTGACAATTATAATTCAAACCTTCATTCCTTATAATTGACATTGTTACTTCAGATATAAAGTTTATTTAATAAGAGTGTTAGTTCACAATGCAAAATAAAAAATGAGACTTATAAATGATCAATTCTAAAAGAGACTTAAAAATTATATATATCACATAATTTTTAATGGTTTCTAATTTTTTAAAAATAAATCTTAAGACACGTGCGTATTTCGCGGGTTGAAATCTAGTTAGAATAAAGCAAAGTTAATTTTTCGGACAAGTTTAACATTTGTCAATAAATAGGATGGTTATCTATTTTAATCTTGCTATTTGTAGTAACTAGTGTGAATACCCATGCATTACATGGGATCTTTGATTGATGTTAGTATAATAAATAAAAAAATACATATTAAAAAATCATGTAATAAAATTAAATGACATGAACATATTTATTATAAATTATTGAGTAATCCTCTTGAAAATGATGAGAAGGTTAAAATGAAATAAAAATTGACAAAAATAATAATTTCAATCTTAAAAACCAGAAACATAATTTGAATTGCATACAAAACAAATAAGTATAACTTTCAGCCAAAAAAAAATTATAATTGTCAAAGAATTTTTGTTTACACTTTACAAAATGTTGTATATACTAATTAGTTACTATTATGTATTCCCTCTAAGCACTATTATAAGCAAAAAGAAAAAAAAAAATTACATTTTGCTTATTATTATAAGCAAAACACAACTACTTTTGAATCATTTAATGTTAATTTTACTAATATATTATTAATTTATTTTAAACATTTTATGTTGATAGTGAAATGTTTAACATTAAAAGAGACATTTTAGTGAATTTGTCATGTGTTTTACATGAAATCTCACAAATTAATTGCAGTTAACTACATTTCTTAATACCTCCTGTGAAAGTTTTTTTTTCTTCTTATAATAATGAATGGAGGGAGTGTGTTTCATCTATTTCGATAGAATTTTTTTTTTAGAATCTAGATTTGTGATTCTCAAACTCTAACCCCATTTTTCACTTCCAAGAGATAAAAGGCTTGCATAATTGCAAGCAAATAAGTATTACATGTTCCAAAGTGATCTTAGACTTATTAACCAACCATTGCAAACCAATTTTCATTCTCTTTTAAGTTTTAATTTCAATTATACAATAACAATTGTCATTTTATTGATAATTTTATATTTTTTATTATATATATATATATATATATATATTTATATTAATTTTTCTCTCCATAAAATTGTGTATCTTAGAGAGAAAAAACAAAAATTGTTACAAAACGCCAAATAATTTTAATAGCAACAAAAGAAAATGTAACAAAGTGGGTCACAGAAAGAGTCTGCCTTGGGAAGAGAAGGAAATTAATAGATAAGATACAAATTTGGAGTAGATGGGTGGGATAATGTAAAGATAGGAGGATTAAACGAAACTCTACATACAAAATCGAAGATGTGCTTTGATGCTTTGAAATTGATGTTTTGAACTTTAAAAACACAACTAAAAATTTATAATTAAGAAATAAAATAATTAACTATATATTTTTCCAAAATAAATGGAGTAAATAAATTAAAAAAGTCAGATTTATGAGTAGTTTTGTTTGGAAGCACATTTGAATATATTAAAAAATCAACAAAAAATAAAAATGATATATATTTTTAAGATAATTAAATAATATACTTTTTGTATGTGCCTAAATACTAAATATTTGAGTCCACACAATAATTATTCCAAATTCTGTTCTTGTTCCAAATTCTTGAGGCAAAACAAATACAAACGTGTCACCTCTCGAAAAGCATATTACAAATGACGCATATTTTAAATCTGAGGAATTGGATAGATTACATGTCAGGCCGGCGGCCACTTCGAAGTGCAACAATACCAACATCACAGAACCTCCAAAATGATTGGGGTCGGCCTTGCTACTTGTGGTCAATCATCTATTTTAAGATGCAAAATTTAATTTATTTATATTTTATTCTGAAAAGAGTATTAAAAATTTAGTTCTCATATCACTATAATGTTAGACTTTTCGGAAGCACGTATAAAGTTCAACAAAGAAAAAACATAATAGAGAGGAAGATTGATTATTTAATTGATAAAAAATGAAAAAAATCACTACAATAAAAATATGATTCACTTCATATAGTAATAATAAATAAACTAACAAATCATATTTAAATTTCAAATTAATACTAACCAAGTTGTAAGTATCTATATATAACCTCACAAGCAAAAAATAATTATATCTCACCTCTTAAATACATTGTTTCATTATAATATTTTTTTTTATAAAAACAAAATTTATATGGGTTTGATCCTGGAGATTTTTTAAAGTACTTTTGAGAGATATACAAGTTCATCACATACACAAGTAGGGCCAGAAGAAAAAAATAAAAAATAAAAAATAAAGCTTTTTTGTTGTATATGTAAATCCAAAAGATAAATATATTGTAGTACAACAAGTAAAAGGATTTACAAAAACAAGAAAGATAAAATTCAAATCAAACTTGTAATAAAAGGCTGCTATTTTAAAATTTATGAATGTCTTTAAAATTTGCTTTAGGCTTCAAAAAAATGTCAGGTCGGCTCTGTCAGGTAGCTATTTACAAGCAAGAAGTTAAGAACATACCCAAGGTTTGCAGCTACAAGGGAGAAGGTTGCGAATTAACAGGAAAATGGGGAACGACAATAGGAGCTGTTGATCGCTGAGGATCCCCTTTCATCTTTCTTAACAAAGAACCTGCTTCCACAGCTACAGGAGTAGTACTCTTCTCTTCTTTGGAATTGAAGCAGCAGAATATGGCTGAGAGGATACTCATATCTTTTGTGTGATATTGATGAACATATATCTGTGGACTTTTGGATATATATATTTTTTCTTATGAGGGGGCCTACTAAATACGAGCCACTTGACGGTATTTTCCAGCCTCACGTAAAAAATGAGAATTATGGTTTCGGAAGCAAGAACAACGCCTAAGAACTCGGACAACAGAAAACACGTGTAAATTAGAGGCTCTAACTAGTCCCTCACTAGTAGACCACTATGAAGAATAATTAATGGTCGTTATATTAATTCAACTCCCAAATTTTATCATACATCATTCTCACTAGATTACACTTATTTTCCCTGCCCTGTTTCTCCGGCTTTGCTCCAATGACCTCCTCATATGCGGTGGTTCTCAACTTCAGGAAAACCAAATGGCTCAAACAAATCAAATATTTCAATTTATTTTCCCTTAAGTTTAATAGAAATTTCATCACCAATGTAGAATTTTTTTGTGTGATTACAAACACAACGAGAACAAAAACATGAAACATAACTTTTTATACCATAAAAAAGGATTTAATGGCCCGTTTGGTTTAACGGATTTGAGAGAAATGGAGGAGGGAAAATAGAGGGATTATTTTTAATGTTCTGTGTTTAATTCTAAGAAACGAGAGATATTTAAATATTTTTATAATTATATTGAGTAAATCTCCTCTAAATCCCTCAAAACAAAGGATAGCAAAAATCTTTTAATGAGTGATTTTAGCTCCACTTTTGATATAAAATTTGAATCAAAGAGACTTTTTTTTTTTTTAATATTGTTGCAGATCTAGCGGTTGGTGTGGGTGAACTTTGATAGAACAATGGAAAACAGAATCAAGAGTGAGAGAGATGAAAGGGAGAGGAGAGAGAGTGGGGCAAGATATTGTGTGGAAAAGGATACATGTGTTCCTAACTCATCTAAACAGTTGATCATATTTTAAATAAATTGGTGATAGTAACATAAATATAAAATTATTAATATATGAACATGAAAATAAAGGAAATGTACTTTTTTATATTAACCAATAACAATTTATCACAATAATAATTAATAAATAATTATCTTTAATTAAAAAATTACACAACATGATATTACAGATAAAAAAAATTATAATTAAATAATCATATAAAAAATATTTTATATTATCAATATTTTAAACTCTATGAATATATATATTAAGAAGAAGAAAATATTTGGACGGGCCATAGCCCTCTCCTACCACAACAAAGATCCATCCATGCTTGCCCAGCAAGCATTTTATTTGTTTGGCTTTGAGAGCAATGAAACCACTCAAGTGCAAAGACTTTGACTCTCGATAAAAAACTAAATATTCTTTTATTCTCTAATATTCTTTTAGTAAATAATTTACATTTTTATTTTCATCACTACGCGAAAAAACGGATTTTACAGTGCTTTTTCAAAAAAATAAGCGCTGTGGAAACGAGCGCTGTAAATGATACAACAGCGCTTTTAAAAAAGCGCTATAAAACATGTAAATACAACGCGCGCTTGTTATGCACATTTTACAGCGCTTCTTCAAAAAAGCGCTGTAATATGCCAACCCATATATGAGTTATGGGTGTGCATTTTACAGCGCTTTCTCAAAAAAGCGCTCTAAAATGCACACCCATAACTCATATATGGGTTGGCATATTACAACGCTTTCTCACGAAAGCGTTGTAATATGCCCACCCATAATTTCATATATTCATATATGGGTGTGCATTTTACAGCGCTTTCTCACAAAAGCGCTGTAATATGCCCACCCATATATGAATATATGGGTGTGCATATTACAGCGCTTTCTCAAAAAAGCGCTGTAAAATGCACACCCATAATTTCATATATGGGTGTGCATATTACAGCGCTTTCTCAAAAAAGCGCTGTAAAATGCCCACCCATAATTTCATATTATGGGTCTGCATTTTACAGCGCTTTTCACGAAAGCGCTGTAAACGGTGCACCATTAAAGCGCTTTAGAACAAATCATTTTACAGCGCTTTTTAAAAAAAGCGCTGTAAAATGTGTGTGTTTTTTTTTTAAAACGCTGTAAATTAATTATTTGAAATGAAAAGCGCTTTTTAGCTTTTTATGGCATTTTTTTAAAAAAAGCGCTGTCTTTTATCTTTGTATCCAAAATTATTTTGATCCAAAATCACTTCACAATCAGTAGAACAGAACATATTATAGACAATCAGTTCACACAATCAGTAGAACAGAAATCAGAACTCTAACTTTATTAACATATATGTAACTCTGTAATTTACAACCTAAGTAACTACATTCAGATACATATATACAACCTAATTTACAACCTAATTACCTACATTCAGATCCATTATATAATAACTAACAGATCCATTATATGCATATAATAACTATGATCATTTACAGCAATAATAACTATAATACATTATATGCATATATTGTGTCCTATGATCATTTACATATAATAACTAACAGAATATACATTATATGCACTAGCTACCATATAATATTCAGATCCCTTGCCCAGCAGCAAGCTATTTCCCAGAAAATCAAATAATTTTCATGTCAAGCACGTACTGACACCAATTCTTCCTTTTAATTCCATCAGATCTTCCTCAGAATATGATGGACTGGAATTGGCAAAGTACTGCAATATAAAATTGAACATATTATATTAAGTTAGTATCAAATATATAGATAATTTATATATGAAAATCATATAATGCAAATACCGTACCGTTTCTGGGATAATAGTTTTATTCTTCTCAACAATCTCCTTCATGAATCTCAATATGTAGTACCCACAGTCGATGTTATTTGTTTGACGAGGCACTTTATTGAGATCCATGTAATGTTATTAGACTTCTGCTTCGACACTTTAGCACCTCTTTGAGCTCGATAAACTTTTAAGGCACTATCGAATGAATAAATGTGATTATTAGAGCATGAATATTTATATATATATATGTAAGAAATAAATGAATATTACTTACGTGTCGAGCATATTCTTTATTCTGGGGTGATTGGTGTAATCGCCGTGCACGGGATCCAAATAGTATATCACTTTCAGAGACCGCATTGATTGCAAATAGCACCCAATGTGCCCTACAACAACAAAAATTGGTTAAGCAATTTTGTTTATAGACAACTAATAAATTAAATTCTCATCAATTAAAAAAGATAAAATTACGTACCCTGAATTATATGGTGCCAAGAACAATTTATCACTTTCTTTATTTCTTAAAACATATCTACAATGTAGTGTTTTACATTGTCTGGATCGAGTTTCCACATCGACATCTTATGCGGAGACAAGAATGAGTATTTATTTGACAGTTTCCTCGTGCACACGACCTTCTCGTACAAAAACCGTCAATGAAAAATTTTTAACTAGATTAATTACCAATACATTTAATTAATTACAAATAAATGCAATTAAAAGTATTTTTTACCTTATGTACAAGCTGATTACAGTAACACTCAGCTCCTTATGTTTCGAGAAGTTCGTACATTTGCTCCTTTTCGAGGTATTCAATATACTCATCTCCAAAGATGTCTTTATTCATTTGTACGATGGGCGAATCGTTGCTGATGCCCATGTTCTTTTTTATTTGGATGTCAAGACACGCCCCGTATTTACCAAGGCGTGGCTGACTTTTATTAGGAGCAGCAGCAGCAGCGACCGATTTTCTCCGATCCAGATTTTTTGTTGCTGCAAGTTTGGCAGCCCTATTAACCTCCAATTTTTGAGGTTTGCTGCCTTTTTTTGGCTGTAGGGGTGGTTTATTTATTTGGACCTACAAAAATGACGGTAAAATGTTAGTTTATTGAATCTGAAAAAATGAAAAACCTTAGGCAATAAATGTGACAAACCTTTTCGGGAGATGTAACTGATTTTTCCTTGGGAATCTTTTTTTTCGAGGGCAACAAGGTGTGTGGGCCATGCACGTAACTGCCAATAGCGTCGCTTTAAGAACTTCATATCTCCATCGTTGTCCGGTATGGGCAACGGTGCAGTTGGTTCGAAAGCAACCGTAGGCGATACTTTGACATGGCCCGCGGGGATCAGAATATTGTGCAATACTTCTCCCGAAGTATTGTGCAATATTCCTTTTCCCACCTTCCGTTGAGTCGGCGAGGACAAGTATAGGACACATGTAGTGACACCCTACATCAATAGTTAAAACATAAGTACAGTTAATATATAAGTTTGTTTAATACATAAGTAATTACATAAGCAAGTAAGTAGTAAGTAATTTAATTACCTCGGGAATACTCTTCAAAACGACATTGCAACTCCCGGTTTCACTCTCCATTTGTATTTCAGGTTGGAGCTGAACCGGAAGTTGCTTGTCTTTATTCGTTATTCACCAAGAGTGCCACTTGCTCCGATAAGATTCTGAGCTTCTCTAATACTTCCTCGTTGGAAGGTTTTTGGCGCTTCTCTTGAGGAAAAAAGCTTTTGGAGTTACGCCAAATCCTTTCCCCCTCACTCGACCGGAATACTCAGGGACATTAAACACTTTTCCCAAGAATGTCCTGCACGTATCCTTGTTGCCCTCTTGAGTTTCAGAACTTTGTTCAATAGTTTCCTAAAATACATGTAACATTAAAAAGATAAGTTCAATAGCATTTTTAAAATACAATATTAAAAAATATTAAAGTGATAATATACTTACACAAAGTTCTACAACTTTCTTGACATTTTCATTATCAACCACTCCTTCTTTGTTAAACACGCGCTTCCTTCCATAAGATATGACGACCCAAGGGTTGATCGGCTTGGGTGTGTCTTTCTCTATTCGTTAAAATCATAAACAAAATAATACAAATTAGTTACACACTATAGTTTATAATACAAATTACTTCATTATATAAAAGTGATGTTTAATTACTTACAATTTTGTTGTTCAAGGCGTGCATATCCCATACGTGATTTCTTGTATGGGTGTTTTGGGTTGCTTGCCCGTTCGCGATTTTGCCTTACTAATATTCTATATAAAAAAAAAATAGCAATTGTGTAAAATTTAAAATACGCTACGAATATGAATAATAAAAACACAAATGCTAATAAATTAATCACTTACGACAAACGCCGGGTCAGAACGTTTGGAAACAAATGCACTCCATTCATCCTTTGATATATAATGTTGATATATCTTTGGAGGTTCAGCATTTGTGTTTCCTTCTCTATCTTTTAGATAGAAATTTGAGAGATGGGATCTAAATCCACGATGGATTTTCCCAGCAACTCTCAAACATATGACTTTCGTTCCTCATCAAGAACAAAAGTGGTCTGCAATGAAAACAATTATAAGTAATGTATTTTACAGAAAAAAAATTATAAATGACAAAAGAGTAGATCAAAATATTTACTTGAATGTCATTCCAGATGATATCTTTGGCATCCTTCAACGCCTTATCTCTCCAGTTGTCTATTGTTATTGGGACATTTTGACGAACAAACAGCCCCAATGTAGCTTACAAACATGGAGCTGTTGGGGTCAACTGGCTGACCACTCTCGTTCCAGCCAACCTAATAAACTCATATAGTAAGTACATGCCCTAAACCCTAAAAAAAGATAAAAAACACACACAGCAAACAGAGTATATATAGTATACCTCAAATTTAATGCCATTACTCCTTGCTTTAATGACTTTCTGCATGATAGTTGCACCACGTTTGACTTCTTTTCGTAAGTCTTAGAGGTGCCAACTTCTTCATTTTGAACTTCTAAATCTTTGTTTGTATCCATTTAACTACAACAAGTTCAACATGCAGTTTAGTATAACATCAACAAGCTCAACATCCATCATGCATTATTCTAAGTACATATCAACATGTATCAGTATATCTTAAACAAGCTCAACATGCATTCTAATGATTACAAAAAATTTAATAACATCAATACCTGAATAATGAGTTCGAAGAAAGATGAAATGCGAAGAAAAGAGGGAACGCAGAAAGTTCACAGAAATATGGTTCAAGAAATAGGGTATTGAAGAAATACGTAATGAGGGTTACGTATTTCAATGAAAATATATTGTGTGAAATGGGAGAGATGATCTTGGATGGAAATAAGGTTCGAAATGAAGGAGATGATCGTGGAAATAAGGTTCGTAAAGGACGGGATGATAGGGTTTGCAAAAGAAGAGAAGAAATGAAGGTTGAGATGATAGGTTACGTAATGAAGAGGAAACTGAAGAGGTAACTGTTATATATACGTAACACTTTTACAGCGCTTTTTATAAGCCTTTTACAGCGCTTTTTTTGTAAAAGCGCTCTAAAAGGCTTCTTAGTTAAATTTTTAAAAGGCTCTTTTACAGCGCTTCTTCCCAAAAAGCGCTGTAAACAGACCCTCCGTGTGTTATTATGTTATATGAATGCCTTTTACAGCGCTTTTCACACATAAGCGCTCTAAAAAGCTTCTTTAGTTAAATTTTTAAAAGGCTCTTTACAGCGCTTTTTTTAAATAAGCGCTGTAAAAGACCTCCGTGTGTTATTATGTTATTTGAATGCGCTTTTACAGCGCTTTTACACATAAGCGCTCTAAAATGTCTCTTTATGTTAATTTTAAGAGGCCTCTTTTACAGCGCTCTAAAATGCGCTTTTTTCCAAATAAGCGCTGTTAAAGACCTCCGTGTGTTATTATGTTATATTGAATGTTTTTTTAAAGCCTTTTAACAGCGCTTTTATCTCTAAGCGCTCTAAAATGTCTCTTATGTTAATTTTAAGAGGCTCTTTTACAGCGCTTTTCCCAATAAGCGCTGTAAAAGACCTCCGTGTGTTTATTATGTTATATGAATGTTTTTTAAAGCCTTTTACAGCGCTTTTACACATAGCGCTCTAAAATGTCTCTCTATGTTAATTTTAAAGAGGCTCTTTTACAGCGCTTTTCCCAAATAAGCGTTGTAAAAGACCTCCGTGTGTTATTATGTTATATGAATATTTTTTAAAGCCTTTATCAGCGCTTTTTCCACATAAGCGCTCTAAAATGTCTCTTTATGTTAATTTTAAAAGGCTCTTTTACAACGCTTTTTTCCCAAATAAGCTGTAAAAGGCCTTATTGTTTTTGTGTTTGTTATTGTTATGTTTATTTTTAACAAGCTCAACATGCATGCAAACCCACATAGTAGTAACTGTCACACACAAAATCCATTCCTCTTTACCAAACTCTTCTCCTTTTATGGAATCTTCTTCACAAATCAAAACTTACTCTGTCACATTCAATCTCCACCTTTTTGGGGATTCCCATGATTGCGTACAAGGTGTTGAAGAAATGGGTTTGTGTTCTGATGTTTTTTGGATTCCCATTGATGCGTACAATGTGTGTTTGAAGAAATGTTTGTGTCTGATGTTTTCTTGCAATCCCGTGATGCGTAACAAGGTGTTGAAGAAAGGTGTCTGATGAAATTATTTTTAAAGCCATTTTACAGCACTTTGGCAAACAAGCGCTGTTAAAATGTCTTTTTACTCACTTTCAAAGAGTCGTTTACAGCGCTTTGTGTGAAAAGCGCTGTAAAAGTATAAACACTCATATTTCTATTTTAAAGGATCTTTTACAGCGCTTTTAAGATAAGCGCTGTAAAATGTCTCTTATTTTTATTTTTGTGTT
>PGWS01037180.1:0-17890 GCA_002896235.1 Cicer reticulatum | reverse complement strand
TGGACAATAATAAGCCTAGGGAGGAGGAAAATGACCTAAATGTTCATCCAATGACACAAAGACACGTATTGGATGCACAAGATTGGTTAAAAACCCTAATTGGAATAGAATAAACCTTGGGACGACGAAAATGACCCAAATGTTCATCCAATGACACAAATGAACTTATTGGATGCACAAGATTGGTTAAAAACCATAATTGGACTAAAATGAGCCTAGGGAGGAGAAAATGATCTAAATATTCATCCAATGACATAAACACAACAATTCGATGTACAACATTTATTAAAAACCCGTGTTGGAAAAGAATAAGTCTATGGAGGACGAAAATGACCTAAATATTCATCCAATGACACAAACACACCTATTGGATGCACAAGATTGGTTAAAAATCCTAGTTGGACAAGAATAAGACTAGGAAGGACGAAAATGACGTTAATGTTCATCCAATGACCCAAACACACCTATTGGGTGCACAAGATTAGTTAAGACACTAGTTGGATAAGAATAAAACTAGGAAGGACAAAAATGAACTAAATGTTCATCCAATGATACAAACACACCTATTGGATGCTCAAGATTTGGTAAAACCCTAATTGGACAAGAGTAAGGCTAGGAAGGAAGAAAATCACATAAATGTTAATTCCATGACACAAATGAACTTATTGAAAGCAAAATATTGGTTAAAAACCCTAGTTGGACAAGAATAAGTCTACGGAGGACGAAAATGACCTAAATGTTCATCGAATGAAACAAACACACCTGTTGGATGCACAAGATTGGTTAAAAACACTAATTGGACTAGAATAAACCTTGGGAGGACGAAAATGACCTAAATGCTAATCCAATGACACAAATAAACTTATTGGATTCACAAGATTGGTTAAAAACCCTAATTGGACAAGAATAAGCCTAGGGAGGACTAAAATGACCTAAATGTTCATCCAATGACTCAAATGAACTTATTGGATGCACATGATTGGTTAAAAATCTTAATCGGACTACAGTAAGCCTAGGGAGCACGAATTTGACCTAAATGTTCATCCAATGACACAAATACACTTGTTGGTTGCACAAGATTGGATAAAACCCCTAACTAGACTAGAATAAGCCTAGGGAGGAAGAAAAGACCTAATTGTTAATCCAATGACACAAACACACCAATTGAACCCACAAGATTGGTTAGACAAACTAATTGAACTAGAATAACCTAAAGGACGAAAATGACCTAATTGGACTAGAATAAGCCTATGAAGGACTAAAATGACCTAAATACTAATCGATTGACACAAACACACGTATTGGATGGACAAGATTGGATAAAAACGCTAATTGGACTAGAAAAAGCCTACGAATGACGAAAATTACCTAAATTTTAATTCAATGACAAGATTGGTTAAAAACATGAATTGGACTAGAATAAGCCTTGTGAGGACGAAAGTTACCTAAATGTTAATTCAATCACACAAACACACCTATTGGATGAACAAGATAGGTTAAAAACCCTAAATGGACTAGAACAAGCCTAGGGAGCACGAAAATGACCTAATTGTTAATCCAACGACAGAAATGAATTTATTGGATGTGTAAGACCCATAATTTTAAAGTATACTTTATGTATTTTTGTATATTTTGGATATTGGCTCGGAGGCTTTTTAGCCAAAGTTATTATTAATTTGGAGTTTTAATGATCAAAAGATATTTTGATGCCGTTTAAAATTACTCGTCGATAAATAAATTAAATTAAGTGCGGTGAATCCTTTACGGAGAATTTAATGCGTTACGAGTAAAATGGTAATTTAACAAATATCTAGATATTTGAGATATTTGTTAAAAATAATATATATATATATATATATTATATACCTATTTGTTTGGAAAGAAAAGGAAAAGAAATAGAAAAGAGAGAAATAGAAATAGGAAGAAAAGAAAATAGAAGGAAGGAAAAGGAAAGGAAAAACATTTCCATCTTCTTCCTCATGTGCCTACGCGAAACCCATTTTCTTATTCTTCTTGGTTTTGCTTTCTTTTTCGTTCCTTTTCTTCAAGATTAGAAACCCAACGTTTGGTGAGTGTGAGAGAGAAGATTACTCAACTTCATTCTTCTTGTTTGATTCGAAAACGAAGAAAAACGGTGTTAGGGATTTCAAAACCGTTAAACACAAACCTTCCCGTTTCATCTAGATCTAAGCTTCGTTTCGCAAAGGGATAGAAGGGAAAGTTGCTCACCACCACACTACGGTGCTAGTGGACTAACTTGGAAGCGACGTCGTGAGCGGAGATTTTACCGGATTTACTCGCGGTACCGGAAACTCACGTTAAAGCTAACGTTAAGGTAAGGGCTCCTTCCAAACTTTTAGTTTGCATTTAGGGCCTTATCTGTGGTTGTGTGGAAACGAATTTTGTTAGGATTGGAGTATTGTTTTTGGGAAAAATGAATTTAAACTCATTTATGTATGATTTTGAGTAAATGAAACTTGTGTGTTTGAGTAGTGGATTGTGTCGATTTGTGTTCGTTGTTTTTTACGTGTTCTTAATTGATATTGATGAAATTTGATATGTGTATGGTTGAATTTTGTGGAAGAATGAATTGATGTGTTTTAATGTGGGTTGAAAGTATGTTTGAGTTTGTTTTGTGTGGAATTTGAAAACCATTAAGTTAAACGAGGATTAAGAATGGGGAATCTCTTAATGTCTTGTTTACTTAATGTGTGTTTGTGAAAATCGTTTAAGTTAATTGGATATTAAGAATGGGGAATCTCTTAATGTATGGGTTACTTAATGTTGTTTTGAAAATCGTTTAAGTTAACTGGGCGTTAAGAATGAGGAATCTCTTAATGTCTCAGTTACTTAATGTTTGTTTTTGAAAATCGTTTCAGTAAATGAGTATTAAGAATAGGGAATCTCTTAATGTCTTGTTTACTAAATGTTCTGTGTGGAAATCGTTTAAGTCAAAAGTATATTAAGAATGGGGAATCTCTTAATATGTCTGTTTGCTTAATGTTTTGTTTTGAAAATCATTAAGTTAATTGAGTATTAAGAATGGGAATCTCTTAATATCTGCGTTTACTTAATGTCGTCGAGAAAATGATTTTGTGGAGAAATGAATTGTTGTGTTTTTTGCGTGAATTGTGTAATAAATTTGTGAATACGTTTGAGTTCGTTCTGTGTGGAATTTGAAAACCATTAGAGTTAAACGAGTATTAAGAATGGGGAATCTCTTAATGTCTCGTTTACTTAATGTGTGTTTGTTTGTGAAAAATCGTTTTAAGTTAAATGAGTATTAAGAATGGGGAATCTCTTAATTTCTCGTTTACTTAATGTTTGTTTTGAAAGTCGTTTAAGTTAAATGAGTATTAAGAATGGGGAATCTCTTAATGTCTCGTTTACTTAATATTTGTTTTGAAAATCGTTTAAGTTAAATAAGTATTAAGAATGGGGAATCTCTTAATGACTTATTTATTTAATGTTGTTTTGAAAATCGTTTACGTGATAGGCAGTACGTTTACGATTTACGTTTGGTAAGTTGTGCTGACCCGTGATAGGTGGCACCTCGGGTAACAGTACTGACCCGTGATAGGTGGTACATTTACGATTTACGTTCCTTGGTGAATTGTGTTTGTCCGTGAGGGACTGCACATGTGTTTGTCCGTGAGAGACTACGCCCTGTGAATTGTGTTTGTCCGTGAGAGACTGCACAGGGGTTTGTCTGTGAGAGACTACGCCCTGGTTTAAGTTAAATGAGAATTAAGAATGGGGAATCTCTTAATGTCTTGTTTACTTAAGTGTGTTTTGGTAAATCGTGCTGACCCGCGATAGGTGGCACCTTGAAACAGTACGGCCCGTGATAGGCAGTATGGTTTACGATTTACGTTGGGTAAGTTGTGCTGACCCGTGATAGGTGGCACCTCGGTAAACAGTACTGACCCGTGATAGGTGGTACGTTTACGACTTACGTTTCTTGGTGAATTGTGTTTGTCCGTGAGAGACTGCACATGTGTTTGTCCGTGAGAGACTACACCCTGTTAAATTGTGAATTGTTGGTTCATTTTGTCTGTGTAGTATTGTGTTATAAGTGTTAAGTGTATGTTTTGGAATTCGGTGATAACATGTTTGATTGCAATACCATTTCGAAACCCATGATGTTGTAGTAATTGTATTATAAGTGTTAAGTGTTATGTTTGTTTGGAATTGTGTGATAGCATGTTTGATTGCAAAAACTATTTCGAAGCTCATGATGTTGTGGTGATTGTGTGGGAATTGCTAAGTGTTAAGATGTGGAATTGGGTATGAATGATATTGAGTTAGTTTATGTGTTTTTGGAAGAATATGCAGGGAAATCGATTTCCCAATCTATTGGATGAGTTACAGGGACTTCCCTAATGTGACATAATCGATTTGCCAATCGATTTTATAATATGTTTTTCAAAACCAATTAAGAAAATCGATTTGGAAATTGATTTGGCCATGCAGGAATTCAGCAAAACTGATGGAAATCGATTGAATTTAAGTCAAGGGCTGAGATATGCTGTCAATTGATTGCCCAATCGATTGCCCATTTGATTGAATTTAAGTCAGGGGCTGAGATATGCTGTCAATTGATTGCCCAATCGATTGAATTAAACCCAGAATTCAAATTTCACTAAAAACCTTTAGGAAATCGATTGGTTAGTAGAAATTCTTATTTTTGAGTTAGATAACAGATTGCTCGTTGATTTATCAATGTCTTGGTTAGTCATGTATTACTTGATGGATTGAGAATCTTATTTTGTTTTCATTGTTATTTGGCATGTGTTATATGAACTTTTAGCATATGGAAAATCCTTTTAAGGTGCATGCTTAGTGAAAGGTTATTTTTGTGCATTTAAAAAACTAAAATGTTATGTGTTAACTGTTAATTTCGGTTGGTGACCCTTTACAACTATTGTGGAAATCTGGGTTTTGCCCTCATATGAGAGCCAGGACGATCTTACCGGTTCGTACCCTACAGATGGGAATGCTTAACTGGAGCTACGTTAGGAGGATCTCACGGGGCGCGTGGAGATCACTCAGGGTGTATAGTTTTTGGTAGGATGATCAGATTAGGTTGATGTATAGGGACTCGACGTCCTTCTTTTTGGGTTGGAGTATTTTAATTTGGAAAACTGTACTTATACTAATATTGTCAGTTTGACATCTTATTTGAATGGGTTCCAATGTACCATTTGTTGTTGTGTAAAACTTTGGATTTATATTTTGAGATACTTTTCCAGCTGCTTGTAAATTATAATGACTCAATTATTTATCCAAGGCATTTCCTTATTTATTTCTCTGTTTTGTTTAATTTCTTTTAAAAAAAAATACACCCTCGTTTTGAAAAACGGGGTGTTACATTGTGGTATCAGAGCTTTGGTTTGGTTTTTCTTTGGGGCTGTGGAACCTCTAGTTCTAGATTGTAGGTTAGGAGTTGTTGTCTGATCATGTGTCGGTTTAGGTGGTTTGAGTTGTCAAGTTCATAATAATTTTATGTGCTGATGTGGTCGGAAGTTATTCTTAGAATTATTGAAGTAGTGTTAAGACTCTACTTGATGATGGTTTTATAGGAAAACCATGCTACCCAAGGAGGAATGACGTTCCGAGAGCCAATGCCAATAGGGATGATCGAATGGCGGAGGCTATGAATAACATGGCTGCTTCTGTTGCTGCACAGACTGCTGCCAAGACTCAACGTGATCTCGAAAAGAGGGGAAGAGAGATCCGTGCTACAGAGTCAAGAGGATTAAAAGACTTTCATCGTTACAATCCTCCCAAGTTTGAGGGGGCTGAGAATTCAGAGAAAGCGGATCAATGGATCCAAGAAGTGGAGAAGATCTTCGAATGATTAACTGCCAGGCGGGAGTGAGGGTCAACTATGCCACTTATATGCTAATAGGAGATGCTGAGTACTGGTGGAGGAGTACAAGGTTGTTGATGAGATCAGCTCACGAGGAGGTGAACTGGGAATCTTTCAAAGGGAAGTTTTAGACAAATACTTCCCGATGAGTACCAGGACTAGACTGGGTGATGATTTCCTGAAACTACATCAGGGGAACATGACCGTGGGCGAATATGCTGCTAAGTTTGAATCACTATCAAGGCATTTCAGATTTTTCCGTGAAGAGATTGACGAGCCATTCTTGTGTCATCGTTTCCAAGACGGACTAAAGTATGAGATTCAATACTTTGTCTTACCCTTGGGAATTCAACGTTTCCAAGTTCTTGTGGAAAAATGTAGAGAAGTTGAGGACATGAAGAATAAGAGAGCTAGCCGAGGAGGGAATTTTAACTCAGGAAGACCTAGTCGGGTGAAGTATCAGAACAAGGGAAAACAAGTTGCTAAACCTTATAATCGACCACATGATAACAACGGGGGACAGAATAACCCAGGGAACCAAGACTTTGGGAGACAAGTGGGACAAGGTATATGATGTTTCCGATGTGGAGAAGAGGGACATTATGCTTTATGCTTGTACCTTTAACAATCCTACTTGCTACAATTGCCATAAACCAGGGCGCTTTGCAAAGAATTGCAAGGCTCCGAAGGTGGAACCAATGGTGACTGTAGCTAGGATTACTCTTCCTACTGCTAGAGGACATTTTATTGCGTCGGCGCTGAAGTTGGAAATTTATCTAGCAATCTGATTCAATATGACTATGCGATTACAGGTAACCCCCTAACTACACTTTCTGATTCGGGGGCAACCCATTCCTTCATTGCTATGGATTGTGTAAATCGTTTGAAGTTGTCTGTGTCTGCTTTACTGTTAAGACTTTGACAGTAAATTATGCATGTTTACATTGTCAAATAACTATTCAGAATAGGGACTTCTCGATTAATCTGATTTGTTTACCTCTACAATAACCCAAGATCATTCTTGGTTTGGATGGGAAGCCCTATCATTAGGTAATGATACATTGTACTCAATGTGTCGGTGTCATACATATTGTTTAGGTTTGGTACTAGATGGATATTCCGTACAAGGTGGAACATCAGCGACCTGCTGGGTGTTGCAACCTTTAGAGATTACACGGAGTACCATCGAGTATTGTATCAGACCGTGATCTGAAGTTCACATCACATTTTTGGGGAGCATTGCACGAAGCCTTGGGAACGAAACTACGATTGAGTTCACCTACAACAATAGTTTCCACGCAAGTATTGGAATGGCACCATATGAGGCTTTATATGGGCGCAAGTGTCAAACGCCCTTGTGTTGGTATAAGGACGGTGAAAATATGATTTTCGGACCAGAGATGGTGCAACAGACTACAGCTAAGGTAAGGAAAATCAAGGAGAAAATGAAGACTTCACAAGATCGTCAGAAGAGTTACGCGGACAAGCGTCGCAGACTTTTAGAATTCGAACAGGGTGACCATGTGTTTCTAAGAGTCACACCTACTACGGGAGTTGGTAGGGCATTGAAATCGAAAAAGTTGACTCCGAAATTCATTGGACCATATCAGATTTCTGCACGAATTGGGCCTGTTGCTTATCGGATTGCATTACCTCCGATACTGTCCAATATTCATGACGTATATCATGTGTCATAGTTGAGGAAATATCTTGCAAATCCATCTCATGTGATCGAACCAGACACAATCCAGCTAAAGGATAACTTGTCATTCGAAGTACCACCTGTGAGAATTGATGACAGGAAGATTAAGCGATTGAGGACCAAGGATGTTTCGTTGGTCAAGGTGATTTGGAACCCAATTACTGGAGATGCGACTTGGGAACTGGAGAGCAAGATGAGTGAACAACACCTAGAGCTATTTATCGACGCATAGTTTCGAGGACGAAACTAATTTTAGGGGGTAGTAATGTAAGACCCATAATTTTAAAGTATACTTTATGTATTTTTGTATATTTTGGATATTGGCTCGGACGCTTTTTAGCCAAAGTTATTATTAATTTGGAGTTTAAATGATCAAAAAGATATTTTGATGTCGTTTAAATTACTCGTCGATAAATAAATTAAATTAAGTGCGGTGAATCCTTTACGGAGAATTTAATGCGTTACGAGTAAAATGGTAATTTAACAAATATCTAGATATTTTGAGATATTTGTTAAAAATAATATATATATATAGATATATATATATATATATATATATATATATATATTAATATATATATTTATATACCTATTTGTTTGGAAAGAAAATGAAAAGAAATAGAAAAGAGAGAAAAGGAAATAGGAAGAAAAGAAAATAGAAGGAAGGAAAAGGAAAGGAAAAGCATTTTCCATCTTCTTCCTCCCGTGCCTACGCGAAACCCATTTCTTATTCTTCTTGGTTTTGCTTTCTTTTTCGTTCATTTTCTTCAAGATTAGAAACCCAAGGTTTGGTGAGTGTGAGAGAGAAGATTACTCAACTTCATTCTTCTTGTTTGATTCGAAAACGAAGAAAAACGGTGTTTAGGGATTTCAAAACCGTTAAACACAAAACATTCCCGTTTCATCTAGATCTAAGCTTCGTTTCGCAAAGGGATAGAAGGGAAAGTTGCTCACCACCACACTACGGTGCTAGTGGACTAACTTGGAAGCGACGTCGCGAGCGGAGATTTTACCGGATTTACTTGCGGTACCGGAAACGCACGTTAAAGCTAACGTTAAGGTAAGGGCTCCTTCCAAACTTTTAGTTTGCATTTAGGTCCTTATCTGTGGTTGTGTGGAAACGAATTTTGTTAGGATTGGAGTATTGTTTTTGGGAAAAATGAATTTAAAAACTCATTTATGTATGATTTTGAGTAAATGAAACTTGTGTGTTTGAGTAGTGGATTGTGTCAATTTGTGTTCGTTGTTTTTGACATGTTCTTAATTGATATTGATGAAATTTGATATGTGTATGATTGAATTTTGTGGAAGAATGAATTGATGTGTTTTGATGTGGGTTGAAAGTATGTTTGAGTTTGTTTTGTGTGGAATTTGAAAACCATTAAGTTAAACGAGGATTAAGAATGGGGAATCTCTTAATGTCTTGTTTACTTAATGTGTGTTTGTGAAAATCATTTAAGTTAACTGGATATTAAGAATGAGGAATCTCTTAATGTCTGGGTTACTTAATGTTGTTTTGAAAATCGTTTAAGTTAACTGGGCGTTAAGAATGGGGAATCTCTTAATGTCTCAGTTACTTAATGTTTGTTTTTGAAAATCGTGTCAGTAAATGAGTATTAAGAATGGGGAATCTCTTAATGTCTTGTTTACTGAATGTTTTGTGTGGAAATCGTTTAAGTCAAAAGTATATTAAGAATGGGGAATCTCTTAATATGTCTGTTTGCTTAATGTTTTGTTTTGAAAATCAATAAGTTAAATGAGTATTAAGAATGGGGAATCTCTTAATATTTGCGTTTACTTAATGTCGTCGTGAAAATGATTATGTGGAGAAATGAATTGTTGTGTTTTTGGCGTGAATTGTGTAATAAATTGGTGAATACGTTTGAGTTCGTTCTGTGTGGAATTTGAAAACCATTAGAGTTAAACGAGTATTAAGAATGGGGAATCTCTTAATGTCTCGTTTACTTAATGTGTGTTTGTTTGTGAAAAATCGTTTTAAGTTAAATGAGTATTAAGAATGGGGAATCTCTTAATTTCTCGTTTACTTAATGTTTGTTTCGAAAGTCGTTTAAGTTAAATGAGTATTAAGAATGGGGAATCTCTTAATGTCTCGTTTACTTAATATTTGTTTTGAAAATCGTTTAAGTTAAAAAAGTATTAAGAATGGGGAATCTCTTAATGACTTATTTACTTAATGTTGTTTTGAAAATCGTTTAAGTTAACTGGGCGTTAAGAATGGGGAATCTCTTAATGTCTTGGTTACTTAATGTTTTTTTTTGGAAAAATCGTTTAAGTTAAATGAGGATTAAGAATGGGGAATCTCTTAATGTCTCGTTTACTTAATAATTGTTTTGAAAATCGTTTAAGTTAAATAAGTATTAAGAATGAGGAATCTCTTAATGACTTATTTATTAAATGTTGTTTTTGAAAATCGTTTAAGTTAACTAGGCGTTAAGAATGGGGAATCTCTTAATGTCTTGGTTACTTAATGTTTGTTTTTGAAAATCGTTTAAAGTTAAATGAGAATTAAGAATGGGGTATCTCTTAATGTCTTGTTTACTTATGTGTGTTTTGGTAAATCGTGCTGACCCGCGATAGGTGGCACCTTGGTAAACGGTACGGGCCCGTGATAGGCAGTACGTTTACGATTTACGTTTGGTAAGTTGTGCTGACCCGTGATAGGTGGCACCCCGGTAAACAATACTGACCCGTGATAGGTGGTACGTTTACGACTTACGTTCCTTGGTGAATTGTGTTTGTCCGTGAGCGACTGCACAGGTGTTTGTCCGTGAGAGACTACGCCCTGGTGAATTGTGTTTTTCCGTGAGAGACTGCACATGGGTTTGTCTGTGAGAGACTACGTCCTGGTTTTAAGTTAAATGAGAATTAAGAATGGGGAATCTCTTAAATGTCTTGTTTACTTATGTGTGTTTTGGTAATCGTGCTGACCCGCGATAGGTGGCACCTTGGTAACCGTACCGGCCCGTGATAGGCAGTTACGTTTACAATTTACGTTGGGTATGTTGTGCTGACCCGTGATAGGTGGCACCTCGGTAAACAGTACTGACCCGTGATAGGTGGTACGTTTACGACTTACGTTTCTTTGGTGAATTGTGTTTGTCCGTGAGAGACTACACCCTGTTAAATTGTGAATTGTTGGTTCATTTTGTCTGTGTAGTATTGTGTTATAAAGTGTGAAGTATATGTTTTGGAATTCGGTGATAACATGTTTGATTGCAATACCATTTCGAAACCCATGATGTTGTAGTAATTGTATTATAAGTGTTAAGTGTTATGTTTTGTTTGGAATTGTGTGATAGCATGTTTGATTGCAAAACTATTTCGAAGCTCATGATGTTTGTAGTGATTGTGTGGGAATTGCTAAGTGTTAAGATGTGGAATGGGTATGAATGATATTGAATTAGTTTATGTGTTTTTGGAAGAATATGCAGGGAAATCGATTTCCAAATCGTTTGGATGAGTTACAGGGACTTCCCTAATGTGATACATAATCGATTTGCCATGCAGGAATTCAGCAAAAACTGACGGAAATCGATTTTGGAAATCGATTGAATTTAAGTCAGGGGCTGAGATATGCTGTCAAATTGATTGCCCAATCGATTGAATTTAAGTCAGGGGCTTAGATATGCTGTCAATTGATTGCCCAATCGATTGCCCAATCGATTGAAATTAAATCCAGAATTTCAAATTTCACTAAAAACCTTCAGGAAATCGATTGCCCAATCGATTGGCTTAGTAGAAATTCTTATTTTGAGTTAGATAACAGATTGTTCGTAGATTTATCATTGTCTTGGTTAGTCATGTATTACTTGATGGATTGAGAATCTTATTTTGTTTTCATTGTTATTTGGCATGTGTTATATGAACTTTTAGCATATGGAAAATCCTTTTAGGTGCATGCTTAGTGAAAGGTTATTTTGTGCATTTAAAAACTTAAATGTTATGTGTTAACTGTTAGATTCGGTTGGTGACCCTTTACAATTATTGTGGAAAATATCTGGGTTTTGCCCCTCAGATGAGAGCCAGGACGATCTTACCGGTTCGTACCATATGGATGAGAATGTTTGATTGGAGCTACGTTAGGAGGATCTCACGGGGCTCGTGGAGATCACTCAGGGTTGTATAGTTTTTGGTAGGATGATCAGATTAGGTTGATGTATAGGGACTCGGCGTCCTTCTTTTTGGTTGGAGTATTTAATTTGGAAAACTGTACTTATACTAATATTGTCAGTTTGACATCTTATTTGAATGGGTTCATGTACCATTTGTTGTTGTGTAAATGCTTTAGATTTATATTTGGAGAAACTTTCCGCTGCTTGTAAATTATATAATGAACTCAATTATTTATCCAAAGGCATATCCTTATTTTATTTCTCTGTTTTGTTTTAATTTCTTTTAAAAAAAAAATACACCCTCGCTTTGAAGAACGGGGTGTTACCGGATGCACAAGATTGGAAAAACAATAAAGACTATGGAGTACGAAAATGACCCTAAATGTTCATCTAATGACACAAAACACCTATTGGATGCAAAAGATTGTTAAAAACCCTAGTTGGACAAGAATAAGTCTAGGAAGGACAAATTTGACCTAAAATGTTCATACAATGACACAAACAACTTATTGGAATGCACAAGATTGGTTAAAAATCCTAGTTGGACAAGAATAAGACTAGGAAGGACGAAAAAGACCTTAAATGTTAATCCAATGACCCAAAACAACCTATTGGGTGCACAAGATTGGTTACGACCCTAGTTGGACAGAATAAGCCTAGGAAGGACAAAAATGAACTAAACGTTCAATCCAATGATACAAACACACCTATTGGATGCACAAGATTGGTAAAAACCCTAATTGGACAAGAATAAGCTTGGGAGGACGAAAATGACCTAAATGTTCATTCCATACACACAAATGAACTTATTGAAAGCAAAATATTGGTTAAAAACCCTAGTTGGACAAGAATAAGTCTAGGGAGGACGAAAATGACCTTAATGTTCATCGAATGACACAAACACACTTAATTGGACGCAAAAGATTTGTTAAAAACCCCTAGTTGGACAAGAATAAACCTAGGAAGGACACATTTGACCTAAATGTTCGTCCAATGACACAAACACACCTATTGGATGAACAAGATTGGGTTAAAAAACCTAATTGGACTAGAATAAACCCTAGGACGACGAAAATGTTCATCCAATGACACAAAGGAACTTGTTGGATGCACAAGATTGGTTAAAAACCCTAATTGGGACTAGAATAAGCTTAGGGAGGACGAAAAATGACCTAAATTTTCATCCAATCACACAAACCACACCAATTCGATGCACAAGATTTATTAAAAACCCTTGTTGGATCAAGAATATGTCTAGGGAAGACCGAAAATGACCTAAAATCTAATCCAATGACACAAACATACCTATTGATGTACAAGATTGGTTAAAAACCCTAGTTGGACAAGAATAAGCCTAGAAAGGACGGGAAATGAACTAAACGTTCATCCAATGACACAAACACACCTATTGATGCACAAGATTTGTTAAAAACCCATAATTCGATTAATAGTAAGCTAGGGAGGACGGAAAAATGACCTAAATGTTCACCCAATGACACAATAAACCCCTATTGGATGCACAAGATTGGTTTAAAAACCCTAATTGAACTACAATAACCTAGAGGACGGACAAAAATGACCAAATGTTAATCCAATACACAAAGGACTTATTGGATGCACAAGATTGGTTAAAAACCCTGAATTGGAACAAGAATAAGCCTATGGAGGATTAAAATGACCTAAATGTTTATCCAATGACACAAACACCACTTATTGATGCCACAAGATTGGCGTTAAAAATTCTAATCGGACTACAATAAGCCTTAGTTTAGCACGAAAATGTCCTAAATGGTTAATCGAATGACACAAACACACCTATGGACGCCAAGATTGGATAAGATACTCTAATTGGACTAGAGTAAGCCTGTGAAGACGAAAGTGACCTTAAATGTTAATCCAATGACATAAATAAACTTATTGGATGCACAATATTGGTTAAAAAACCCTAATTGAAACAACAATAAGCCTAGGAGGACGAAAATGACCTAAATGTTTATCCAATAACACAAAAACACCTATTGGATGCAGAAGATTGGTTAAAAACCCTAGTTGGACAAGAATATGTCTAGGAAGGACGAAATTGACCTAAATGTCCATCAATGAGACAAACACACCATTTTGAGCACAAGATTGGTTTAAAAAATCCTAATGGGAGTAGAATACACCTTAGGATATGAAAATGACCTAAATGTTCATCCAATGACACAAAATGAACACTTATTGGATGCACAAGATTGGTTAAAACCCTAATTGGACAAGAATAAGCCTAGGGAGGACGACAATGACCTAAATGTTCATCCAATGACACAAACACACCTATTCGATGCACAAGATTGGTTAAACACCCTTGTTGGACAAGAATAAGTCTAGGGAGGACGAAAATGACATAAATGTTCATCCAATGACACAAACACACCTATTGGATGCACAAGATTGGTTAAGAAACCTAGTTGGACAAGAATAAGTCTAAGAAGGACGAAAATGACCTAAATGTTCATCCAAAGACACAAATGAACTTATGGGATGCACAAGATTGTTTAAAAAACCCTATTCTAACAAGAATAAGCATAGGGATGAAGAAAATTACCTAAATGTTCATCCAATGACACAAATGAACATATTGGATGCAGGACATTGGTTAAAAACCCTAATTGGACAAGAATAAGCCTAGGAGGAGGAAAAATGACCTAAATGTTCATCCAATGACACAAAGACACCTATTGGATGCACAAGATTGGGTTAAACCCTAATTGGACTAGAATAAACCTAGGGACGAGAAAAATGACCCAAATGTTCATCCAATGACACAAATGAACTTATTGGATGCACAAGATTGGTTAAAAACCATAATTGGACTAGAATGAGACCTAGGCAGGAGAAAATGATCTAAATATTCATCCAATGACACAAACACACCAATTCGATTGTACAACATTTTATTAAAAAACCCATGTTGAAAAGAATAAGTCTAGGAGGACGAAAATGACCTAAATGTTATCCATGACACAAACACACCTATTGGATGCACAAGATTGGTTAAAAATACTAGTTGGACAAGAAAAAGACTAGGAAGACGAAAAATGACCTTAATGTTCATCCAATGACCCAAACACACCTATTGGGTGCACAAGATTGGTTAAGACCCTAATTGGATAAGAATAAGTCTAGGAAGGACGAAAAATGAACTGAACGTTCATCCAATGATACAAAACACACCTATGGATGCTCAAGATTGGTTAAAAACCCTAATTGGACAAGAGTAAGGCTAGGGAAGACGAAAATCACCTAAATGTTAATTCCATGACACAAATGAACTTATTTGAAAGCAAAATATTGGTTAAAAGCCCTAGTTGGACAAGAATAAGTTAGGGAGGACGAAAATGACCTAAATGTTCATCCAATGACACAAACACACCTATTGGATGCACAAGATTGGTTAAAAACACTAATTGGACTAGAATAAACCTTGGGAGGACGAAAATGACCTAAATGCTAATCCAATGACAAAAATAAACTTGTTGGTTGCACAAGATTGCATTAAAACCCCTAACTGGACTAGAATAAGCATAGGGAGAAGAAAAAGACCTAAATGTTCATCCAATGACTCAAAGAACTTATTGGATGCACAAGATTGGTTAAAAATTTAATCGGACTACATTAAGCCTAGGGAGCACGAATTTGACCTAAATGTTCATCCAATGACACAAATACACTTGTTGGTTGCACAAGATTGGATAAAACCCCTAATTGGACTAGAATAAGCCTAGGGAGGAAGAAAAGACCTAATTGTTAATCCAATGACACAAACACACTAATTGAACGCACAAGATTGGTTAGACAAACTAATTGAACTAGAATAACCTAAAGAACGAAAATGACCTAATTAGACTAGAATAAGCCTATGAAGCACAAAAATGACCTAATTGTTAATCCAACGACAAAAATGAATTTATTGGATGCACAAGATTGGTTAAAAACCCTAATTGGACTACAATAAGCCTGGGAGGATGAAAATGACCTAAATGTTAATCGAATGACAGAAATGAATTTATTGGATGCACAAGATTGGCTAAAAACCGTAATTGGACTACAATAAGCCTAGAGAGGAGGGAAATGACCTAAATGTTAATCCAATGTCAAAAAACAAACCTATTTGATGCAAAAGATAGGTTAAAAACCTTAATTGGACAAAAATAAGCCTAGGGAGACGAAAATGACCTAAATGTTCATCTAATGACACAAAACACACCTATTGGATGCAAAAGATTGGTTAAAAACCCTAGTTGGACAAGAATAAGTCTAGGAAGACACAATTTGACCTTAATGTTGGTCCAATGACACAAACACACCTATTGGATGCACAAGATTGGTTAAAAACCCTAATTGTACTAGAATAAACCTAGGGACGACGAAAATGTTCATCCAATGACACAAATGAACTTATTGGATGCACAAGATTAAAAACCTAATTGGACTAAAATGAGCCTAGGGAGGACGAAAATGACCTAAATTTTCATCCAGTGACACAAACACACCAATTCGATGCACAAGATTTATTAAAAACCCTTGTTGGACAAGAATAAGTCTAGGGAGGACGAAAATGACCTAAATCTTCTTCCAATGACACAAACATACTTATTGGATGCCAGAAGATTGTTTTAAAAACCCTAGTTGGACAACAATAAGTCTAGGAAGGACGAATTTGACCTAAATGTTCTTCAATAACACAAACACACCTATTGGATGCACAAGATTGGTTTAAAACCCTAATTGGACTAGAATAAGCCTAGGGACGACGAAAATGACCTAAATGTTCATCCAATGACAAAAATGAACTTATTGGATGTACAAGATTGTTTAAAAACCCTAATTGGACAAGAAAAAGCATAGGGATGACGAAAATGACCTAAATGTTCATCCAATGACACAAATGAACATATTGGATGCACAAGATTGGTTAAAAACCCTAATTGGACAATAATAAGCCTAGGGAGGAGGAAAATGACCTAAATGTTCATCCAATGACACAAATGAACTTATTGGTTGCACAAGATTGGTTTAAAAACAATAATTCGACTATAATGAGCCTAGGGAGGAGAAAATGATCTAAAATATTCATCCAAGACACGCAAACGCACCAATTCGATGTAGGTAGGAAAAGAATAAGTCTAGTTGGCCGAAAATGACCTAAATGTTCAATCCAATGACACAAAACACACCTATTGGATGCACAAGATTGGTTAAAAACCTAGTTGGACAAGGTAAGACTAGAAGGACGAAAATGACCTTAATGTTCATCCAATGACCCAAAGACACCTATTGGGTCACTTAAATGTTAATATCCTAGGAAGACAAAAATGAACCTAAACGTTCATCCAATAACACAAACACACCTATTGGAGGCATAAGATTGGTTAAAAACCCTTAATTGGATAAGAGTAAGGCTAGGGAGGACGAAATGACCTAAGTTAATTCCAATGACACAAATGAACTTATTGAATCCACAAGATTGGAGAATAAGTTTAAACGAAACCCTCGAATGACACAAAACCACACCTTTGGACACAAATTGAATAAGGACTAGAATTAAAACGGAAAAGACCTTAAATGTTAACCAATGACACAAATGACTTATTGGATGCACATGATTTACAAAAAAACCTATGAAAAGAAAAAGCCTATGGAGGACGAAAAGACCTTAAATGTTCGTCCAATGACACAATGAACTTAATTGGATGCACAAGATTGGTTAAAAACCCTAATTGGACAAGAATAAGGCCTATGAAGACGAAAGTGCCTAAATGTCAATCCAGACATAGAATAAACTTATTGAATGCACAAGATTGGTTTAAACCCTAATTGACAAGAATAAGCCTAGGGAGACGAAATGACCTAAATGTGCATCAATGACACAAAACACTTATGGATGCAGAAGATTTGTTAAATGCCCTAGTTGGACCAAGAATATGCACTAGGGAGGACGAAATTGACCTAATTTCATCAATGAGACAAACACACCTATTGGATGCCACAAAGATTGGTTAAAAACCCTAATGGGAGTAGAGTATACCTAGGGATGAGAAAATGACCTAAAATGTTCATCCAATGACACAAAATGAACTTATTGGATGCCACAAGATTGGTTAAAAACCCTAATTGGACAAGAATAAGCCTAGGAGGACG